>RWGY01000396.1:0-55609 GCA_007726485.1 Eragrostis curvula
AAACCGGCTAGATCCGATCGAGGCGAACTGGCTCATCATCACTTGATCGAGGGCCCGGCAGTTTGACCCTTGTTTAGCCTACAGATTCCAATGTGCTGCAGCCGAGGGTTCCGAAGAATATTGTCATGTGCGTGTGCATCTTGCGAGCATGCAACACGGGAGACTGACCCCACGGCCAGAGACTGTTGCTGGATCTGACAACTTTGCTCTATCATTTTTAGAAAATAGAAATAGTTTCCCGCCTCTGCGTTTCCGCACATAGCGTTCGATCTTATTACAATTCTTTGCTCTATCTAACCGCATAGGATAGCAACCTCTCTTGCCTATTGCGTGCTGCACTTCAATTCGTTCCAGTACTGCGGCCATGGCGGCGTGTGAGAGACCAGAATGCAGAAAGGGAGAAAGAGGCGACCTAATGACGCACCGGACCAATCAGGAGGCCTTGCTGACACCGGGCCAATTTGACGTGCGCATCGTGGAGAGATCGATAGTCATATGATAGCCTATCACTGTCAGAGGCACACATGCACGCGCGCGCATAGCCTTCCATCAGACGAAGAGATATCAACAACTCAATATATTTTTTCTTTTTAGAATAAGAACTCAATATATCTGCACGCAAGATAAGAGGACATGCGTAGCCACAGGCATTTTTGTATGGGAAAAAGGTGCTGCTAGGACTAGTATCCTGAAGTTTGGCGTGGTAGCTGAATAAAACAGTTCCCTTTTCTGAAAAAAGCTGAATAAAACAGTGAGAAAATTTAAGATGGTAATTTTGGGGAGAAATTTTTGCCCTGGTCTCGTTAATACAAGATCATCTCGACAGCAACCCCATCCACAGATTCTAAGAGCAGGTTCATCGCGTAGTCGTATCGACGGAAAATGTCAGAAAAAGTCGACGTGAGGTGAGAGAAAGGCTTCCTTGTCGCTGCAGCGCGGCGACGGTCGCGTCCCCTGTTTTTCCATCCCGCTCATGGGCCCACCATCACTCCCACTATCTGCGCATTCTGGCAATCGATTGGCGCAGCGTTGGGCAGACTCGTCTCGTGCGTGGGCTCGCAGCCGGCTGAGCGACAACTGCGATGGCACTTGCTCTAAACTGGGAGAAGGGAACTCGAGGAGTCGTATCAATGTAGTAATGAGGACACCGTGCTGACTGCTGCACTGAGAAGCATTGGGAGTCGATCCATGAGCAAACCTCCTAAACTTGGAGATAATTTCGTAAATTCCAGTTGTTGGCACGGTGGAGTCAATACTTCAGATTTCAGAACGCGAGAGTACAGCGAAGAGCGAACACAAGAAGATCATTGTTCCTTGTGAGGTATGCATTGCAGCTTGCAGGTTTACGCGTGCTGGCAGGGTGATCGATCCGCGGCGAGGGGTACGCGGGATGGCAGCGTGCACGACATCAGGCACACGGGGCCACGGCACGTCCGCACCCACCCACCCACGCCCCCGCAGCAAGTTCAACCCCGTCGCAGCTTCCGTTGGAGCGTTGGTCCGGGCCGTCCGGCGTTGGTGAAGGAGGCTCAGGAGGGGAAGACTCAAATCTTCAGAACGTGGGCTTTCGTTAGCGACCCATATATACGTGTACACGGGCCACTTTGCTTACACAAGGGCCAAAGTAACACGCAATTCCTATATGTAGCGCGCGCTAGGGGAAGCGTCCCCGTAGCACGCTTTAAGATTAATGCCGCAGCCGCACGCGGCCTGGAGGGACGTTGTCGTCAAGCTCGGCGGCCGCGCTCCAGCGCCTAAAGCAAGTCGTCGCTCCAGCGCGTGAAACAGGACGGCGCGCGAGGCTAGGCTCGGGCGGCAAGGGCCAGCAGCACCTTCTCCTTCTCCATCACCATAAAAACTATCAAAACGCCTTCCCAATCGCCATGAAACTAATTTGTTCAGAATTGATGGAACAATTGTTCCGAGCTTCATAGCAATTGTTCCGGCTGCCGGAGCAATTGTTCCGAGCTCCAAGAGAATTTGTTCTGGCTTCACGAGCAATTGTTCCAGGCCGCTAGAACCATTGTTCTGAGGTTCACAAGCACTTGTTCCGGTAGCAGTGAGGCAGCATGCAAGGGAGGCCGGGCGCGCGCGAGGGAGTCTTGGGGCGTACGAGGGGAAGCAGCTTCGAAGCGACGGCTGAGCGCGCGGGAGACGCAGAGCAGCGACACGCGGCAGCGCTGGCGGCGGCTGGGCGCTCTCGACTTCTCGAGGAAGAAGAAATCTGGTTGATGGGCCTTGGTGGGCTGCGCTACACGTAGCCTTCCGATAGGCCGAGGTATGCATAGGCGCCAGGGATGGCAACGGGTAATTATCCGTCGGGTTTAGCTGTCCCATACCCGGCCCCGTTTGGGAAAACTTGCACCCGTCCCCGAACCCGAACCCGCTCACGGGTGGAACTTCGTCCCCGTCCCCGAACCCGAGCGGGTAACGGGCACCCGACGGGACCCCGGCTTGGGCTAGCCCTAGCCATTGCCGCCGCCGAGCAAGTCCGTTGAGCCGCTGCCACGCGCGCCGTCATCGCCGAGAACATCGGCGCCGCGAGTGAGCTGAGCCGTCGCCGCCGCATTCGCCGTCGTGGCCACCAGTTTTTCACGCGCGCCGCGCCGTCGCCGTGGATGCCTTGCGTGTGCTGCCGTGAGGCCACAACGTGGAGCCGCCGTCGAAGCCCGCGGACGTGCCGGACCGAGCTACCGCGTCCAGCGGGCGAGGCCAACCACACGATGCGCACGTCACCGTACGTGGCGGCTGCAGTTGGATGAGAGAATCGTAGGGTTAGACAGGATTTTTATTTGCATGGATTTTGGGCTGGACTAGAATTGATTTTGACTGGGCTACTGGGCCAGAATAGGAAGGAAGAGCCCATGTATTCGGGTATGCGGGGAAACGGATTCGGAGGACAGGTGCCCACACCCGAACCCGCCATACCCGACGGGTTTAAGTTCTAACCCATTTGTGCACCCGTGGGGACAAAATTGTTCCCAAACCCGGACCCTAATAGGGTAATTATCCATCGGGTTTCGGGTATCGGGTACCCATTGACATCCCTAATAGGCGCTCCCAAAGTAACAAGCCTCAGCTAAATAAGTCTCTCTTACCTAAAAAAAAAGCTAAATAAGTCCCTCTCTAAAAAAAAGAAGCTAAATGAGTTTTTTTTTGGGGGGGGGGGGGGGGGGATTTTTTTATAAGGAACTAAATGAGAATTTTTTACCTTGCAACTTCTTTCCGTTCTACTCTCTCTGAATTTTCTTCCATCTGAAGCTTTGAGAAAAGAAAATAAACTCTATTCTTGGATGTCAATCTTGGTTGAACTGTTCGTTAAAAAAACACAATAATAACTTTCAGCTGAACAATTCGAAATTTTCATACGAGCCGCTAAACTTTGTTGAAGGCGACAAAGTTAAGAACGTCAAGAGAAATTTGTAATAACTTTCAGAGAAAGTTTGCGTATTAGGAAAGCAACAATTTCACGTCCAACGGAACACGGATACAAGTATACAACGACAGCACGGTGTGTTTACACGCGCAAGTTCACCAGAGTTTCCGCGATTGCTTCAACGGCTAACTTGTCCACCATGACGCCGTTCCGGCCTCGCGTTCCCATCTCAACTTTCCTTTTGTAGCGAAACACACGTCCTGTTTAAGGACGAGACGGGGGACCCCCACCCTGAACCAAACGGAGAAGCAACATCACAACAAACTGAGAGAAGAAAGCGAGTCCACGGTGGAATTGCAGAGCTCGAGATTCTAAACCCTACTCCCTCTGGCTCAAGGGCCCCTTCCCATATGGACGGGGCCCATATCGCCGGCGGCTTGCCGGAGACCGGCGGGGCATCCTCGTCGGCGTCGTCCGCCTCGTCGTACGGCTCGGCGTCCCGCCGCTCCCGGCTGAATAAGGGCGTGCACCTGCGGCCACGCCGGCGGCGGGTGGCCGTCAAGGGAGGGGGCGGCAATAAGGACGCCGGTGACGGCGATGTGCAGGATCTCGCGTTGCCTCTCGGGATGTCCTTCGCGGCGGTGCTTGCCCAGGTGTGTTGGTTTCCTTGGTTTCTTGTTTGTTTGCCCGGCGACCAAAGTTCAAAGATTCAATTTTTACGCTCGGTCCTCTTTTGCTTGTTCTTGCCATGTTTGGGTGCTTATTAGATTAGCGATGGGGGACTCTGCAACTCTCCATTTGAATATATTTCGAACGATATTGGCACCAAAGATTTTAATCTGCCCCTGATCTTAGAACTTAGGAGTAGCTCTTTGGTTAAAAAGGCTCTGGAATTTGGGAATGGACGGGAGGAAGGAACTTTGTTCGCACCAAAAGAAAAATTCTTGGGGGGAAAGAAGGTCTGGTTTGTAACGGAGAGAATGTGAGAATTTTGAACGATTCAGCTTCCATAGGAGGTAAACGTAGTAATTTTAGAGGATTTAATTCTTATTTTGCTCAATTCACAAAAAGGTTTACTTTTGGTTAGTCATCAAAACTTGCCATTTCAACATTATGATGAATAATCAAAGGGGCCACTGAGAACAAGATGCTTTGATTTTAACCATTCATGATTCAGTGTAGGTTGTGTGGATTCTGTGGTTACTACGGATTCTTTTTTTTTCCCCATAAATTCTGTGATGTTGGACGTTTGACAATAATCATGCTAGTTGAGGGTACGGAAAAGGCACGCACGCCAGCAGGAGCGGCGGCGACTCAGAAAAAAGACAACGCTGGCCCCCTCGTCTCCGGCGGCCGTGCCGTCGGCGGAGGAGGGAGGCCCGGCATCCCGACGTCGGCTTTGTTCCCTCATAGGTTTAGATAGGTAGGTCTTCCCGCAGTGGTCGTTCTTGGTGGCGACCGCGGCGGTTGTTAGGGTTAGGGTTTCTCTAGTGGTTCGGTCGAAGAAGGTGGCGGCGGCGGTGCGACGTCGTCAAGTTCGTCGGCATGAAACACTGGAGGAGGATGCGTCTCGACGGTGGTGGCGAGTCGAAGGCGCCATCATCGATGAAGAATAAGGTACTCCGGCCCTTCCTTTGTCTCGTCATGGTTCTTCACGGCTATGGCGGTGGGCTAGTGAGAGTTTGGTTTCCGGTGACATTCAATTGGATGTTGGTCGGATTTGTGTTTTCCCATTGCGAATATGGTGAAGGAGGCGACGTTGGGCTCGGTTACGGGCTCGACGGCGGTGAGTTCTTCGTACTTGCATGTGGAATATCAGTCTACCCCTCTTTTGCGAAAGGGTTGGGTTTCAGTTTTCCCCCGTCGGAGATGAGGATGGCGGTGGTGGATGGTGAGATGGCCGTGTTCTTTCAGATCGGAAATTTTGTCCGTGGCATATCCATCTGGGATGGTGATCCTAGATGGTGGAATTTGCGGCTCTTTCAAGGTTTCTTGTCTCCCATCAATGGAGTTGGCGTTGATTGGGATGCTTTTGTAATCCGGGGATGTAATTTGCTTCAATATTAATGGAATTCCCTTTTCGCAAAAAAAAAAAAAAAAAAAAAAAAACATGCTAGTTGATATCAGTATCCTATCACCCTAGTTGATAGAACGAGTTCTTTGCTATTTATCTATGTATATTGGGAGGTTGTACATTCCACAAATAACTTATACCGAAATGTTTCAGGGAAACCTCCCCGAGGCACGAGTAAATTCAGTAACTAACACCTCCTATTACAGGTTTTGAACAGATGCAGTGGTTCTGGAGGAGGATTACAACCTGATTCCCTCTCAAAGGTATACATGCTGACTTCAATGTTCCATAAACGATTACTGTTTAACAAAACCATGAATGTCTAACACGAAATCTGGATACAGATGTGTACCTCTGCTGTTAAGGAGTCCTTAACAAATGTATGACTGGCAAGTTTCTTGCTCCCCTACACTCTTTCCCCGTCCCATAAACGTTATGTATCTAACTTGTGTTATGCTGCAGATTTATGGTGATAGATTTGAAAGTTTCATGAGAAACTTTGAGAAATCATTTGGCAGTACATTGAGGACCCTTCACCTTATCAATGAGACACCTGTCTATCAGCAAGATATACCTCAGTGTTCTTACAGAGATGCTAATCCTGCATCTGAAATTAAATTGAGTGATGCTAGTCCTATATCTGAAATTAAATTGAGTGGTGCTGATTCACAAGGTCGGATACATGATGTCCAGAAGGACATATCCTTGAGTTCCGTGGATAACCAGATTATTCTTCATGCGGGTGTCAGTCAGCAGCTGGTTCATCATCTTCCTCGTAGCAGATCTACTCCTGATATCGATCAGCATATTCTTAGTGTATTCGAGAAATCTTTGAATGAACAAACTCGTGCAAATGAGCTCAAGGAACTTGAGATAGGACTTACTATGAGAAAATTGCAATTGAAGAAGTCTCAATTAGATCTCAGCTCATACTCACACATGTTAGAGAAGATCAAAATTTCTATGGGATTTGAGAAAGCCTCTTTCAAAAAGGAGAAACTCAAGACCCAAATGGAGGATTCAAGACATGCAGAACTCATCAGGAAGCTTATAGATATGCATCTTACTGCTGTCGTACTTATGTCTGTCTGTTTTGGATATGGGACATACACTTACTCATACCAGCGAATAACTGCTGTTACTGCAGCTTGTACAGCCGCTTCAAGGGTATGTGCAATCACCTTCCATTACAAACTAGCTGGTAGCAAATACTATTGGTGAGAAGTTCACATCCTGTGCTCCCATTTCTTGCAGGAATCTAAATCGTGGTGGATGCCAAGTTCAGTGTCAGCTTTTAACTCGGGCTTGCTGTTTTTCAGATGCCATTTAATAGCAACCACAAGGATATCGTTTGGCATTTTGATGCTTCTATTAATCGCTTGGTTGATATTCCAGCGTTCTGCAATGACCGGACCAAATATGCCAATAACATTCAATGTTATGTTATTGGGAGTTCTTTGTGGTTCTGTTGGAAGGTTCTGTGTCGACACACTTGGCGGGGATGGAAATGTTTGGCTTATATTCTGGGAGGCGCTTTGCTCCATCCATTTACTTGGAAACATTTGCCCGTCCCTCTTGCATCGCTTGCTTTATGGTCCTATTTCTGTGACACACAGAACCAAGGCTGTTGGTTTACCATATTGGTCTCGCCGGTACATATTTTTTGTTTTGGTTTCGCTTATTCTCCCATGCATGGCTGGTTTACTGCCATTTGCATCTCTGTCAGACTGGAAGCAGCACGCAATTCAATATGTAAAGTCAAGTCTCACCAGAAGTGACATTGAAGATGACTATTGAGAGACTCGGTATGGTCATTGGCATCAGAGGAAACCTTGGATTTGTCAGGCTGCATGGTCAAACCTGGTCAAGGTGGACAGGTTCTACCCAATTATACAAGTAAACCATACATGGACTGGATTGTTTCAGTGTAGCAGGGAGGAAGGCTATTTTGTTTGGCTTCCTTTCATCCTGAAGCTGCAGATATATAGACATGTTATGGCATGGCACCAAAATCTCTTTCATCGCCTTGTCCTGAAATATCAGATGGATAAGGTATTTGTAGATCCACTATGTGCACCACCAGATATATCAGAGAGGGATTGTGCATTTCACACCTATGTAATTTATATTTCACAAGGCAAGCTTGAAATATAACATGATTTACAATTGTGTTGCCTCCCTTCTTCTGGCTTTCTTGTGTAAGGGCATTGTCCTGGGTCATTGGAATATGTTGGTTTCCTTTCCTTTTTAGGCTGTCTTAACATTTATACATTTTTAGCCTGGTGTTCTGCTCGTCCTGTATGTTACAGTTATTTTCTTATCCGAATCAACTCGACACTGAAAGTTGTTTAAAATAGTTCTCTGATGCATTTGTGTTGTAAATTGCAAAGCTCATTGTCATTTCTATTTATCTGTGCCCATTATAGTTCTTTTCTTGTTATGTTTTACAGTGATATATACTTTATAGATCTGTATAGACTTAACCGCAGCTGCGTGGATCAATTCTTTCTACAGTGCTTGCTAATGACACATTGTAATTCTATGTTTTGCAGTGTTCTCCATTCAGAACAAGCGTCCTAACAATGTTCTCCATTCAGAAAATAGCTTATAGATGCCAAAATTGCCATACGAAATTGGCGTGTGTATGCTCATTGAAAATGGAGTGCTCTAAATGCATACTGCAATTAAAGTCATTTTAGCTCAAACTCTGATCCTACACAGGCCATGTTCTAAGCTCCTTTATCTTTTTTTTTTCCCTTATAGAAGCTAAACTCTGCTCTTATGTTCTAACTTCTAAAATTGATGTCGCCGTTGATCTTTTAAGTTACGTTTAACCGTTTGTCTTATTTTAAAAAATAAAAATTTATCATATATTTTGTTAGGATTTGTTTTATTAGTAAAGAAATTTAAACATAATTTATAATTTTACATATTTGAGACAATATTTTGATAAGACATTAATTTAAAAACGGAAGAAGTACGAGGTAGAAAGAGAGTTTTCAGTTGGGAAGCTTGACTGTGCCACCCGGGCGCTTCTCGGCCACAAGCTCATGGCGGTGCCCGCCGCTCCGTCCCTCGCCCTCTCCCAACCTCCGCGCCCCGCCCAAGAACCTCGCCGCGCACGCCCCCGCGCGCCGCGGGACGTTGTCTCCTGGACTTCCTCCATCGCGCGCGCGGTGCGGCAGAGCGACCTGAGCTCTGCGGCGGCGGCGCTCTCCTCCATGCTCTCTTCCCCCGCAGCTCCCTCGCCCAACGATGTCACGCTCCTCACCGTCCTCTCCGCCTGCGCCGACTCTCCGTCTTCCCCCCTAGCCCGCCCCTTGGCGCTCTCTCTCCACGGCCTCGCGCTCAAGCTCTTCCCCTCCCACCTCCTCCTCTCCACCTGCCTGGCGCGCTTCTACCTCGCGTCCCGCCTCCCGCACCTCGCCCTCCAGCTGTTCGGCACGATGCCCGTGCGGTCCGTCGTCACCTACAACACCATGATCTCGGGGCTCATGCGGAACGGCCTCGTGGCCGAGGCGTTCGAGGTGTTCGACGGAATGCCCGGCCCGGACAAGGTCTCCTGGACGGCGCTCATCGACGGGTGCGTCAAGAACGGGCGCCACGACGAGGCCATCGACTGCTTCCGCTTCATGTTGCTGGACGGCGTGGAGCCGGACTACGTCACGCTGGTAGCCGTCGTCTCTGCCTGCGCCGAGGTCGGCTCGCTCGGGCTCGGGATGTGGGTGCACCGGTTCGTCGTCACGCAGGGGCTGGAGCGCAATGTCCGCGTCGCCAACTCGCTCATCGACATGTACGCGCGGTGCGGGCAGGTGGAGCTCGCGGCGCAGGTGTTCCGCTCCATGAGGAAGCGGACGGTGGTTTCCTGGAACTCAATGATCGTCGGGTTCGCGGCCAACGGGCGGTGCACGGAAGCCATCGAGCACTTCGAGGCGATGCGGCGGGAGGGGTTCAAGCCGGACGCGGTGACGCTCACCGGCGTGCTCACGGCATGCAGCCACGCCGGGCTCACCGAGCAGGGGCTGAGGTACTACGACCTCATGACGACAGAGTACGGCGTCGCCGCGAGGATGGAGCACTACGGGTGCGTGGTCGACCTGCTCGGCCGCGCCGGGCGCCTCGAAGAGGCCATGCGCGTGGTGCAGAACATGCCGATGCGGCCGAACGAGGTGGTGCTGGGAGCTCTCCTCGCCGGGTGCCGGATGCACGGGGACGTGGACATGGCCGAGCAGCTGATGCAGCACCTCCTCGACCTGGACCCCGGTGGTGACGCCAACTACGTGCTGCTGTCCAACATCTACGCGGCCGTGGGGAAGTGGGACGGAGCGGGAAAGGTCCGGAACCTGATGAAAGCACGCGGGGTGAAGAAACGTCCGGGTTACAGCGCAGTGGAGATAGACGGCGACGTGCACGAGTTCGTGTCCGGGGATCGGTCACATCCGCAGGCTGGGGAGATTAGCCAGATGCTTGGATTGCTCACACACGAGATGGCGAGATATGGTTGCGAGGAGCATTGAGATTGTTGCTTTGATGAGGATGGAACTAAAACTGTAGAGATGCAAAAAATGCAGTGTAATGCTTGTGCCGGCAGCGGCAAGAGTGTTCACCGTTTTGTGTCAGGCGATTGTTTGCCTGTCCGCAAGAAGGGAATTGTATACCAGAAAAGTTGTAGATCAGAAAAGTGTTGTATTGTAGTACTTGTTAGGCCATTGTGACTTTTAACCATCATGTAGTAGAGTTGTACTAAAGGGGTGTCAGTACTTGATCAGCTCCATCAATGTTAACAATCAATCAGACATGGACACTGTTACCTGTTCTTACAAATTTGAGTTCCAACGTCTAGCTGCCAAGTGTACATTTCAGTTGGGGGAAAAAAAAACTTTACAGCATGGAGAGTTGGAGACAATGTCAGAAACAGAACACGAACAAACTTTGAGCTTTGAACCACATGCTGGCATCCACCCTTCGACTCAGCATTTTGACATTACAGTACGATCCGTTGGCCAAAATGTCAATCAGTAAAGGAATCAGATAACGAGACATTGATGGAATGAGCCGTCTCGTCTGCAGTTAATCTGTGATATTTTAGCAAGATTCAGACTATTCATTTTTTAAAGCATTTACGCTGGTTATCTTCAAGCATGTCCATGCTGGATTTGTAGGGCCAGGGAAAACACCAGACAAACTCCAAAAGAGGAACATCTTATCAGCCATTTTCAGTGCCTGGATGTGCTTATCAGACTGAAAGGATTTCAGATCTCTCACAAACTATGTAGTGTGAATTTGGCCGAGTGAGCAACAAAGGCCTATGGATTGTCGAAACTTTCTCCAAATTCAGGCTAAGGATCATCCTTCAGTATCAGCATCAGTTTCCATGTGTAAAGTAAAATCTACAAAATGCAAAGAAAAAATCATTAATACTAGAAAACTGAGCTACTTATATTTGTTGAGTGATAAGTGGGAGCAGGTCCAAACAGCCTAATTCTAAACCCAAACTGTTCTCCTCAAGAGAAGGTTGCAGTACTTACCAGCTTGTGTACAATTGAATTTGTTAGCGGACAAAGGGAAAAACATCAGACGCCTTAATGTTGCAGTGGTCTCTGCACAAAAGGGTGCTCCAACAGTTGAGCAGCAGATGGCCGATCATTTGGATTTTTTTGGACACACCTCTCAATGAAATCACGAGCATCTTCTGATAGCGTACTGGGGATTTCTGGTGGTATTCCCCTACCAATTTTAAGCAATGCGTGTGTCTACAAATCAGAAGAAAATACTGCGTTATACAGAGTCATAGATATACACCCTCTATCAAGGCAAGACCACATGATAATAAAATCTGCAAATACAGAGTATTGATTTGCATATGTGCATGTGTTTCTGATTTCGCTCATCAAAACTTCACATCCATCGCGAATAGGATTGCTCTATTTTTATGAGTAGCCATGGTCTTGTTTCAGATGCGCTGTTTTTCAGAGTTTAAAGCTTTAAATTTATCGTATTTAAAAGTTAGAGAACTGGCGCTGTTCCAGAAATCTAAGGTGGCCCAAACACTCACCCATTCCATATCAGGGTACGGAACTTTGCCTGTCAGCATCTCCAAAACCGTGCAACCTAGACTCCATATATCTGCTGGAGGTCCATGAGGCTTAGCCTTGGCTACCTGAATAAGAATATGCCATCAGAAATGCTCAAAGTATGCTATTCTTATGGTTTCAACTTGCAAGACAGTTTTTCAAGTAACATTTTGCAGGTTTGAAGTTTCATCACAATGATTAATACAAAAATCATTTTCAGACACAACATTTTTTTTTTGCGAACCATTTTCAGATCCACTTATTTCGGTTCTGAAAGGCTGGCTCATCGTGTTGAGTTGCATGCACCAACCAATTGCACTCAAAAGCCTAAGCTGATGGGGAGAGGTGGGCAATTCACTTATACTCCAACACTCTCCCTCACGTGCAGGCTCCCTCAGGCCGCAAATGTGGAATATTGGAGTGGGCTGCAATTTATTTAATAAATCGCGCCAGTCAGGATTTGAATTGGAGACCTCTAGCTCTGATACCATGTTGAGTTGCATGCACCAACCAATTGCACCCAAAAGCCTAAGGTGATGGGGAGAGGTGGGCAATTCACTTATACTCCAACAGATCACACATACAAAACATTGCTGAACATTTTATCTTTTTGGAATGTAAGAACTACAAACAAAATAGCATTAAATTACGATAGTAACATGCTATTGTAAGGCCAATGAGATGTCGAAACAGCACAAGTGCATAGACTTACCTCCGGAGCCATCCAGTAAATAGTTCCCTTGCTAGACTTTGCCTGGCTCAAAATTGACATCTTCAACATGCAGAGAAGAAAGGGTCAGTAAAACATGCGGGGAATAGATGATTAGGATGTTTAGAGTGACAGATTGATTACCTCTTTCGCAAGTCCAAAATCTGCCAACTTAACCAGTCCACTTGCATCAACAAGGATATTGGCACATTTGATATCTCTGTTAACATAAGAACACACTCAATAGCCAGAAAGACTAAATACGAGTAGATACTTGAAAATGGAGAAGTATCTAAAGTAGGCAATCAAATTGATAAAACATTCTCTGACTCACCTGTGCAGAACGTTCCGCTGATGTAGATAGTGCAAACCATTCAGAATCTGCCTAGTGTATGCTGAGACTTGAGAATCTTGTAAATGGTATTTTTGGTATAAAGCTGCCAAAGATCCTTGAGTAACAAGTTCAAGAAAGATATATAGCTTCCCATCTCCCTGAAGACATTCATTTCAATAAATATTTTTTTTAAAAAAAATAATGGTTGATAGTTGCCAATAGAACAATTAAAACAGAAAATCCCATACTACAACAGGGAACAACAAGTGCATATTTGCAATAGTTATATTCTAGAAAGGAATTTCAGATCCATAGCAACGAGAGAAGTACCTTATCTGTTCCAAAGTACTGAACTATATTTTCATGCTCCAATCGACTCAAGAGAGCTATCTCCTGAAAATGGCAAAACAAAATAATTGACTACTATCAGTGGAAGCAGACAAAAATAAACGGTTATGAGATAATACTGTTTGAAGCAGCACAAGCACCATCACTCTAAAGCATGCACTAAGCCATAACTCACATGCTCAAGCTGCACAATGCGTTGTTTTGCATTAAGCCCTTGATCCATTAAGGATACCTCCTTGACAGCAAAGAAAAAGCCATCACTGTAAAAGAAATGTCAGAAATCAATCAGTGGAACGTTGCACAGCAGAACGAGGTCGTGTCTATCTAGCATCTGCATCAAATGTTCAAGGAATAAATTCACATGTATGGTCGTTTATGGAGCTTTGCATGTCCAGATAAGAAACATAAACTATAGGAGTAACAAATTTAGCACTCTGCTATGTGGAAGCATGCCAGATAAGAGGTTGGTGAAATTTGTTGGAGACAGACATATCATTCCCAGTTCAGAATTAACTAAGTAGGCAAACAAGAACTTACTCGCTGATGGCCTCGTACACTGACCCAAACGATCCGCTCCCCAAATGCTGTCCCTTGAGCCAAGACGTGATGGTTCTCTTAAACCGCCTGTGCGGCGACGGCGAGAAGAAATACTCTGTGTCGCGAGAAGTGGACTCTGCTGCAACCTGGACAACGGCACCGGTAGTCCCCCTTGCAGTCTCCACAACCACCGCTGTTGCCCTCTCCACTCGCAACCGATCCACCTTGGCCGCATCGCTCTTCCCCTTTCCATCGTCAGCAGTCGCCTCCTTCACCTCGGCGGCAGCCTCTCGTCTGGAAGTTTCCGATGTGTCCAATTGGACTACTCTGCTGCTCGATTTAGTTCTAACACTTTTGGAGGGACGTGCAGAAATTTCGATAACTTGGGGTTGGATTTGGACGGTTTCGGTGGCCAACACAGCTTCCTCCCCAACGCCGGCTGCCTCTGTCCTAGTTGCGACCACGACGCCACGGCCGGAAGTTTCTGGAAGCTCCTGTGGCGGCGGCCCCTCGGCGCCCGCGCCCGCGCCCAGCTCCAGCGACAGGCCGCGGCGGCGGGCGGAGTTGGGGATGTGTGCCATGGCGGCGGCGTAGACGGCCGGAGGGATGGTGAAGTCCTCGGGGCCGGAGAGGCCGAGCTTGCGGAAGAGGTCGGCGACCTCCGCGCCGCGCCCGCCGCGGATGCGGAAGCTGGTCTGCGACGCGAACTCGGCGCCGAGCTCGGCCGCGGGGATTTCGTCCTCCTCCTCCTCGTCCGCGGCGGAGTAGGAGTGCCTCATCGCGTTGATGCGCGCGAGCTGCGGCCGCGGGCGAGGCCGCTGCGGCGCCGCCATGGCCTTGGCGGTGGTGCTTGCGTGGGGGGGGGGGGGGGGCAAGTGGCGGACGGAGCAAGGCGGAGACGAGGCGCACCGGGACGCGTGTGAGCGGGGGGGTTTGACGAGGGACGGGGTTCTCGCGCTAGTGCGAGCTGAGGTGCCGCGCGCTTTGACCCGGTACGGGAGTGGTCGTTGCGCCGGGGAAGGGGAAGGGGAAAGGGGAAAGGGAGAGATGGCGGTGGCGGCTTGCGCGCCTGTTTTGTAGTATTGGCGTTTCGCGGCGGAGTGGGCGCAAGCGGGCGACCAGGGCTGGGCGTTGACACGGCCCATGGGCACCACCCGGTCGCATGGAGCCGTACAAGCCCGGGTTGGTCTTGGTGCTGCGCAACGGCGAAGCTACTGACAAAAAAAATTCAGAGTAGATGGTCGTCGATAACAGTCATCGCTCCACCAAGTCGTGGTCAAAGATGGACGGGTATCCTCAAGCGCAATAATAATAGTCAATGATGGCTGTCGTGTCACGTGTTCATCTCTGTATATATATTTACGAATACAGCGAAGAGACGAACACATGTACGTACAAAACACACACGCAACAAACTGTACAAGCAGTTTATCCCATTCCGGAATCGAGCGTGATCGACTCCCTTCTCCTGACGGTGCCGTGCGATGGTTCCGAGCTTGGGCCAGAGTGAAGCGACGGAGCTCTTTCACGGCTCGCTCTGAATGGTCCAGCATCAACCTTGATCCGAAGGCGCGACAAAAGGATGAGCCAGCAGTTCATCAGCAGAGAGCCGGTCGTCAGGATTTATCCGGAGGCACTTGAGGATGAAATCGCGAGCCAGCGGCGACAACGAGCTTGGGATCGGAGGAAGTTGGCCTCGACCAATCTGGTAGAAAACTGATACCTGGTCGATTGAATTCAATCGGTTACAGAGTATCGCACTTCTATGCATGTGCAAAGAACTTACTGAAACATGTGCATTTGCAATTTTGCACTTGCACGCAAAGATTTCTGGAGCAGTATTTGACGCAAGCTATTTATCAGGTCTGAAAAAACGGTGGCGGAGAGGGAGACTAACCCAATCCTCGTCAGGGTAAGGAGGTTTTTGGATGAGCATTTCCAGGACAGTGCACCCGAGGCTCCAGATGTCGGCAGAACGCCCATATGGATTCTCGCGTATGACCTGAATTTTATCAAACAGTTAGGGAAGATCAGCAATACATCTATTCCATTTGCCTCAAAAAAAAGAGATCTATGCCATTTGTCAAATGCGGTTCAAGTACAGATTTATTTATTTTGTTAGCCTGCAAACAGTCTCTCTCTGCATAGTTTCACTCTTACAGGTACTACAATAACATAGCAACATGCGAGAGAATGTGTTCATGTACCTCAGGAGCCATCCAATACACAGTTCCTACGCAGGATCTTTTCTGCTTCCAGACTTTGATCTAACATGATAGCAAAAAGGTTAAGCTCTCATATGGTCAACTAATAATAAGCATTCAAAAATCAACCTGTTTAACAGAATCAAATGATAAACATTACCTGCTTGGCCATTCCAAAATCTCCAACCTTCACTGTTCCATTATGGTCAAGGAACATGTTTGCGCATTTAATATCTCTGCATAGGGGAAGTATAAATTAATTATTGCAGATTTTACCATTAATATTGTCAAGATAAATATTCATCAAAACAGGGTCATCAGCAAGTGATCAAGGAACCTTCATCTGAATACAGCAGTTAAGAAAAACAATACACTTTCATCTGAACAACCCACAAAATAAATTTACAATCGATTATTTCTGATCACCTATGCACTACATTATGATGATGCAGATAAGCCATTCCGGTAAGAATCTGCCTTGTATATGCAGAGACTGTTGATTCTTCCATCTGATGCTTCTCATATGCAGATACCAAGGAACCTTCGCTGACAAACTCAAGGAAAATACTGAGCACAGTTTCTTCCTGCAACCAAACAAGACCCTACTAGATGAGATTTTCAAGAACTGAGATGCAACCATCCCACAAAAATATATTTGAAACACTTCTTTATCAATGCTACAGTTGAGATCATTAGTGAAGACTGTAGCATGCGAGAAGAAGAGTACATGGTGACAGAAGACATTGTTATGCTAATTTGTTTGGGATACAAATTTTAAACAAGTAAAAAACATAAGAGTAAAGAAAGGGAAATAAACTCTAATGCAGATATCCGTGAATTGTGTGGCAGTGAAGTGCTGAGATGATTGACAACATATTGAAGCAAATAGTTGGATTCAGTGCAATCACCTTTTTGGCGCCAAAATATTGTACTATGTTCTCATGCTCCAACTGGCTTAAAAGCAAGATCTCCTGGAATGATGAATCAAGGATTCAAACCGAATCAGGATAAACCCATGAAAGGAAGTCAGGCAGAAACAAAGAGTACATCATTGCTGACGGTAAGTAGCATTTTCCTAGAAGAAAGTCCTGACGAAACTTGCGGTCAGTTGATGACGCTTATTTTTGCCCCCACAGAACTAGGTGCTAAGAGATACAATGACCAGCTGTTTTAAAGAAAAGTTTGACGAGCTATATCAGGGTATCAGGGTGCTGCTAAATGTTGACAGATGAACCTACCTGCTCGATCTGACTTGCGCTTTGTTTTGCGTAGCTTTCTGGACCAATCAGCGATGCTTCTTTTACAGCAAACACAAACCCATCCCTGAGAACATATGTCAGCGCTAATCCAGTTAGGAACATAGTTACTCTTTTCGGGGGCTACATCAACCCAACTTGCCATCTACTGACAGGATAAGAAGCCAGACAACACGTTACAATGAAGCACGGCATCAAGACAGTAATGAGCAAGCCAAGCAGTACATACAAAATCCAACAAAGCACTGCATCAAACAGGCAACGCGCAAGCCAAGCAGTTCAACAAACAGAATTGTAAGGGGTCATGGCTTACAACAATCAACTAGATGAACTTACTCGCTTACGGCTTTGTACACCCTTCCAAACGATCCGGCCCCGACGAACTCCAGCTTCCTCCAATTCGTGATGCTCCTCTTCACCACGGTGGCCGCGCTGAAAGATGACGCTGCCGACAATGCAGTGCTAGTTCCCCCTTCCTCAACTTCCCCAGCCTCCTCCGTACCTATCAGCAAGTCGTCTTCCTCCTCCAAAACGGATTCCTCGGTCGGGCTCAAATGGAGCACGTCGTCCGGTTGTTGGGACGACGGCGAGAACGGCGGCGGCACATACGCCGACTGCCGGATGGTGTTGCGGCGCGTCAGCCTCGGCGCCTGCGGCGTCCGGCGGGATTTTTGCGTGGAGTGCATTTAATTTTGTAGTTTCGCTTCGGAAACGGAATGATCGGCTTGCTTGTTGACTTGGATTGCCGGAAGGTAGTAGAGACTGCATGTTTCGTGGCGTGGTGGGAATGGTCACGGTGGAGAGGTGATCGAGAGCACGCGTCGCGCCACGACCTTCCCGCGGAAATTTTATATGACAAAAATCAATCAATGGGCCTTCAAATGTCGTACTGGGTCACCTAGTGAAATACACAAAACATGAAACGAAAAGTTTATTGCGCGTCTATACGCGTGCGCTAGCGCGCGTACCGTGCGGCCCGGCCCAACAGCGAGGGGCTGCGAGCGGGGCGAGGACGCCGGCCGAGGGCGGGCGGCGCGGCGCGGCGGCGGTGGAGGAGGGCGGCGGGGTTAGGGTTTCGGGACTGTCGCGCTTGGGGGAGGAGCTCCATTACCCGGCAACCATAGAAGGAGGGGGTTCGGGAGGCGGTGGGCGGGGTAGGCGGCGGGTGCAGGCGGCGCGGCGCCGCCGGCCGCCGGAGGTGGTGGCGGGCGGGGGAGGGGCTGGCGCGGGGGGCGCCGGAGTCGCGCGGGCGGGGGTGCGGCCGGGCGGCGGGCGGCGACTCGTGAGGAGGAAGACGATCTCCGGAACACGTGACGCTCGCTCGATGAGGACGCGCGGTTGGTTAACCGCCCCCAACATGAAAAGGGGTCGAGGCAAAACTAGGAGAATACACAAAACGGCGTACACGAAAAAGAAAAATTGACTGGTAATCTTCGCTAATGAAAATATCTTATGTATAATTGTTGGAAAAAAATATCTTATGTATAGTTGGTTAAAAAAAAACTGAGCTAAAGCTGCTGAAGTGCTGATTCTGGCTCGCGGCACCCAGACGTCGGTTCAATTCAACACGTATGCTGCAAATCCATTGCCGCTGCCGTTGTCAGCGCTTGATTGCCATCGCTCTTTGTCTGGCCTGCCGTTGAAGCCGTGCGGGCGCTAAGTCGAAGTATAGCCTCGCCACCACGGCATCCATGGCTTCCATCTCCTCCCGCCACGGCTGGTACTCTGCCCACGTGAGAAAGCCGCGATCAGCTGCGTGCAAATCCAGCGTAGCTGCGCGACATCGGAGCCGATCCTGGTAAACCTCAAGTACCGCGTCTTCCTCACGTAGCGCTGCATCACCTGCGACCACACGCCGAAACGGTTGCGAACCATGATGCCGCACTTGTGCCGCACCTGCGACCTACTAGTTGTGCGTGCGCGGCTGCTTGGATCTTGCGCGCGGCCGCTCCTTCATTGCGAAAATCCGTTTTCCTCTAGGCACCGGGCGCCGCCGGCGCTCATCGTGCTCAGCGTCAGCGAGAACTTCGAATCCGGACTCCATGTTTCTTGGGCTCACGATCGGTTCAACCTGGTGCGAACGAGAACGAAAACTCTAGGTAAGGTTAGATTATTAGCGCGTATAGTACAGGTCGACCCATGAACATAAGAGGTCGTATTCCACTCGAACTATAACTGTACAGTAGAAAACACAATTTATCAATTGGGCTTCTGTGGGCCTTAGGGACCGAAAGAAAAGAAAACAAACGAAATAGCCGACTGGGCTTGCCGATGAGTCCATATGACAATGACTCGAGTTGTTCTCACAGTGTGTTCCAGCGCCAGTACAGCGACAGCGATCTCAGTTGATCACACATTGAAGTTAGTCAGCACAGGGCGTGTGGCCCTTGCATGTTCTTATCAGAAAAGCACGGCAGATTCCATATACAAGACAATAAATAGAGATCGAAGTTGGCAGTATTGGCCTGACGCCGGCCCTGACCTCGCCAAACTGGCGACTGGCGCCATCGCGCGGCGGGAAGCGGCTGAATTGCGTCCCTGCTGCTACGCTGAGTGCCCCACCTAATCACCTGCGCCATCATTTGCGCATAATTGCCTCGCCACAGAAGAGCACACCGCTGCCGGTGGGACATGGCGAGCAGTCACCATTGATGGGCGGCCTGACGCCCAGGGCGTCCTGCCCGTGGCACATGACAATAGCCGTGCTGTCTCGCTCTCAGGCTTCGTCCTCGGCTCCTGTTCCCGTGCATTTGCTTACCTCACAGAAATTGACACTTCAGTGATCTGCAGTCAGTTTTCCGCGCTCGCAATATGAATATGGAGTAGTAATATGGAAAACGACCTGTGGCTCTTCCTTAAGCTGCATATACTCCGATCAAGGCAACAACGATCGGGACTCGCTGTGTTACTATTGTATCGTGTGAGCAGATGCTGGATCTCGAGACGATACACTCAAATTTTTGAGACAAGCCATGAATTGCCTTGTATACTACTAGTACACATGGTTGGCGGCCACGTAGGCAGAAGAGTCAAACCGTTGCTTTCTTGGCCGCGCGCGTTCGCCGCAAAAGGCACCCGCACGACGGCAAATTCCCGTCCCGTCCAGTCTCCCAGCACGTAGCTGCAGGTTGGTCAGTTTGAGCCGTCCAAGAAGCATCTTTACAAATCTCGAGGAGCCGGCCATGCCATGCCACTGTGTGTTTGACTCAGGGAGTGATCGAGCGCCTGGAAATGCCAGTGGGCAGTGGAGCTCGCTCACCAGTCTCGGTGTCCGTTCGGAAATTCGATCTCTCATGAAAACCAAGTGCTTGGACCAAAATTCTGGACATGGAGCAAAGGCGCACCGCACACAGCTAGTATAGCTCACGTACCACACGCCACCGGACAGCTAGCCCATGCATTCGAGTGCTCGCTCCTGCCAGAGAACGAACGGAGAACGGGCGCCCGGTGGTGCCTCGGAACGCGGGCGCCATACGGAAGGGGCCCGGCCCCGACCCCTCCGGCCTCGCCGACACTGGCAGGAGGCGCTGTGCATTTCCACCCGTCGGACCGGCGGGGACGGGAGGCCAGGATGCGTGTTCCACGGGAGAAGAAGCGAGGCCCCGCGCCTGCCTTGGCTTTTCCTCCCTCGCATCGGATCGCCCACGGGACGCGGCCGTGTGCTCGTTCCTTCGTTCGTTCCATTCCCCCACGAACCGCGCTCGCGGGGGAGCGGACAGCGGCGCAGCACGGTTGCCCAGCCCGGCGGGCAAGGACGACGCGCGGTACGTACGGCCCCGCCCGGCCGAAGTCCACGGCGTCCGTGCCCCTCTTGCCTGACTGACTGACTGCCATGCTTTTTCACGCTGCGCCCCGTCTTGCTTGCTCCCGTGGTTTTTATTGGTGTTCACCTGCCTGAATGCCAAAATAGTTACGCAAGGCTGCGGCTGCGGTTCTACTGCTGCGCTCTCCTGCGTCGATGAAAGGGCTGACGAACCCGGGCAGTCGTGCTCGATCGTACACCCTTTTGCAAGAAAACAAGACGTGTAACCGCATTCAGTATCGTTTCTTTTTTTTTTCGTGGAGCTGACCATGCATTTCCATGTTTTCTTTTCATCTCTATGCCGGTTGAAAGGGCGTTTTGAGCATAATTCTTGATGAAACTGGGGAGTTTATATTCAGGGAACGAAATGACAGATTGAAAGCTGAGTGTGGCTGCTGCCACCAGTACACCTCCTCTCGTGTGGCACGTGCCAGAGAGCAAATCAACAGGTAATCATGGTGTGATCATCGCGAGCGCTGTCGGGCTACGTGGGGGGCCAAAGTCACTGTACGCCGTGCGCGCGCGCAGCCACGGTTGGTCAATCCTGTGAGGTTGACCGGGAACAACAGGTACACATATGCGTAAAGTACTGGACTTCTCGACCGTTTGATTCACAGTAGTACTCGGAGTAGGAGCGTAGCCTGCGGTTTTCAGATCATGCATGTGGCAGAATACATCAATTTTCAAATTTTGAATCCGCAGAACATGCATGTATTCCTACAATATCCTGCAGATAATGCAAGTGTGACCTTTATACTATCTCACTCTCCCTAATGAACATTCGCAAAATGGCAATTCAATTTCAAACATAATGGTCAAATGCTTCTGCATTCACCGTTTTACCCCCTGGAAAACGTCGACATTTTGGTAATGCAAGTGCCGCTCCTTTTTCTCCATGAGCCAGTTAGCTTGCCCTGAATGTCACTCGGATTCTTCGCTAGCTCGTGTCAAGTCACCAAGGTCTCATTCCTGCACTTCATTCTAAAACATGTTTGGAAGTTTGAGCTACTAGTCTACTACTAGCACAACTGTAGAACACCTTTACTTTTCGGGCAGTAAAATGCAGAACAGTAAGCATGAAACAGGACTCGCTCGATATATTTGGCTCGGTAATTATGAGGCCTCTCTTATATGCAACCTTTCGGCAGACACTCACAGCCTTCTTCACTGCACTGCTGAAGGAGGAGTAGTAAAAACAGGCAGCAGAACATTCTGGAATGTAGCACTTCAATGCCATTTTAAAGAGTATTACCAGTATATTAGTGATTCAATTAATTCGAATTGACATTTTTCACACAATGATAAATGGTTTAGCAAAACAGCAGAGTGCCACTGCACCAATAACGTGGTATAAAAAACCTGTGTCAACTGAAGTACTCCTATATGCAAGGACGACCGACAAAAACATTTTGAGGCTTCAATTATGACGACCTGAGGAGCTTGCTGTTTTTCTTCACAAGCACGTCAAAAACATTCCGCACAGCCTTTTTACCTGAAGAGAGGATAAGAGGAGTAGTGCAGTTTACGAGGCAATTCTGTGGGAATTCAAAGCACTACTAGAGTCAATTGTAACTCCACCTTTCTACCCTCTGAGCAAGGAAAGCGAGAGGTGCACTGCAAAAATCACTCACTGCCCTGGCGCCTTGATAGGGCAACGTAATGGAGAGAGTGAATAGGTAGGCGTTAGGGCACCCTCTGTTGCAAATGGGGCATGTGTCCATAAATTGCCATTAGTACCCTCCAGTCCTTACATATCCTCACTCCTTTCCCAGCTGCTAGCTCATCTTCTTCAAAAAGCCGTCGCCCATCTTCCTCACAACATATGCAAATCCATACTCCTCCATCCACCCTAGCATCCAGCTTCTCCCTTCTATATATACGCTGGCTCATCCATTTCTCACTGTCTTGTATACACTTTGCTCATTGGTCATGGGGGCTTGTGGGGAATGTTGGCTGGCTCGAGGCATCCGCCGCGTCCTTGCAAATGTTTGCCGGCCACCGGCTGGAGGCGTCGGACCAGGCTTCATTCCTCACAAGCCGGCGTATCCATGGCGCGTCTTGGCTTGTGTCTTGCCTCGCAATCTAGATCGCTGTTAAGTTGTGTTGCAGATAGAGCGCGCAAGCTTATCCCATGTACATGCTTGGATTAGGTTAAGGGGGTTGTTGTCTGGCTCGGTGTCTCGGGTCGAGATCGATGGATATCTTCTCCTTGCCGCGGCCGGAGTTGCCGACCGGAGACTTCGGACCAGGCTTCAATCCCTTTAACCATGCAGCATTCTTTCATCTCCTAGATCTGGGTAGTTTTTCGGCGTCCTCATAATCTTGGTAAGCGGGTTAACTTCTTTATTTCTGAGTTCCGCATGGTTGATGAGCAACCGGCCATGTTCTTCCAGTACTGGCCATTTTCTGCAGATGCATACAATTTACTTTCCGTGCTTACTCGGTGAAAGGATGAGGTGATGAGGAGAGGTAGAACAAGGTTTACGTTTTGCTGCATGATTATGCAATCATTTGAGATCGGCTAGGTAGGAATGATGTGGGCATAATTGCGCGGCCGGGCGGGCAAGGGCACTGGCCGCCGTGCGCCCGGTGGCAAACTTCCTTTCCTATGTCATTTCCAACAACAGCAGCCTACCACTGGATCTTCCAGGACAGGTCCTTGTTGAGTGTGACTGGAGAGAAAAGAGGGGGTGCCCTGGCCAGGTCCTGCTGCTCTCCTTAAAATGCATGCGCTAACTAGCTAGTCAGCTTGGTGAGATTTCATAGTATGTACAGCCTCGCCTCCGGCACCAGCCATCTCTCTACACTTACAGTCGCACGTACACACATGTATGCAGTCGACTGTATGGGCCTTCAGATCCTCCTCCATTCCTCCGTTAACGAGCTAACGTACAAGATCGAGATGCACGTAAAGAACTAAAGAAGGATGTTGACGCGATCGAGAATTCGAGACTACGAGAGAGAAGCTCTCCGTTGCAACAGCGGCCTGAAAATTTCTTGTTTATGTTCATTTTACCTTGATTATTTTTTCATGTGGAGTGGAGAACTTCACATGTACTTGAGCAGAAGTTTATGTTTCATTCTTGAATTTGTAAGAACTACTATCACTACGGGAAAGCTGATATTTGCCGAGTGTTGGAGACTTTGCCGAGTGTATTCCTTCGGACACTCGGCAAACAACTTCTTTGCCGAGTGTCTAACAAAAAACCGTCGGCAAAATAAATACACTCGGCAAACACCAAGTTTGCCGAGTGCAAAAAAAAAAACACTCGGCAAAGACCCATCTTTGCCGAGTGCCTCAAAAAAACACTCGGTAAAGGCCCATCTTTGCGGAGTGTTTTTTCTGGCACTCGCCAAAGATGGTGTTTGCCGAGTGTATTATTTATGACTCTCGGCAAAGAAAAATTCAAACAATATTTTGAAGCTCTAAACAAATTCAAATTAAAAAGTGTTGAACTACAAAGTTGTTTAACTTGCGAAGATATACAACTTTTATTTGGACCATTTCTTAGTTCAACAAAGTGATAGCAAAGTTGTTCACAAAATCTACATCTATTATATAAGTTCATGAAACTATAAGACAAGTATATAAGATTTGTGAAAATTTTTACTACCACTATGTCAGATGAACAAATGACCAAAATAAAAGTTGTGTATCTTCAGATGTTATACAACGTTGTAGTTCAATATTTTTTATTTAAATTAATTTTTCTAAGAAAAAGTATATTTGAAGTTTTTCAAATTTGAAATTTGAATTTTTTATTTCAAATAACCTCTTATGGAGGAACATCCAAAATGAGAGTTATGATTCACAATAAGTTATGAAAGTTTGTATTTGATGACGTTTTTATTTAAAATCATCTTATCAACGAAAACTAATTGAATTTTTTAAATTTGAAATTTAAATTTTGTAAACGACTTCGGATGGAGAAATTACCAAAATGAAATTTGTAGAACACGACGAAATCTAAAACTTTGTAGTTGATAGCTTTTTAATTTGAAATTGTCTAGTACCTCAAAATAAACGCACAATGAAATCAAGAAAACACAAGTGCTACGTCATCGATCCATTGCTTCCAAATCCTTGCTTCCTATTGGTCGAAATATATTCACCCGGATCCCTCCCTAAATCAACTCCACCGGCTCCTTCTTCCACCTCCACCTCTCTCTCTCCTTCGCATATCTCTCTCTCTCTCTCTCTCTCTCTCTCTCTCTCTCCCTCTCCCTCTCCCAGGAGCGATGGAGGAGGCCCCCAGGCCGGCAAGGGCAGCGGCGACGGAGGCTCCCAGGCCGGCAAGGGGCAGCGGCGACGGAGGCCCCCAGGCCGGCAAGGGGCAACGACGGCGGCGACCCCGAGGCTGGCTCGAGGGAGCGGCGATGGAGGCCCTCAGGCCGACGAGCTTCACGGCCTAGACTTCGCGGTTCCGGGCGACGAGAGCGCCGCGTCGGACGCCGAGGAGGAGCGGGTCGAGTTCAACTTTGCCGTCGCCGTCGGCGACGACGTCGTCGCGTCTGGCGGCGGGGCGGAGGTGGTGGCCGTGGACGCGGTGGCGGCGACCGGCGAGGAGTCCGGCGACAGCAAGGAGATGGAGAAGGAGGAGAAGGACGGCGCGGAGGAGGTCGCGCCGCCTCTGGCGTCGCTTCTCCGCCCGGCGACCAAGTTCCGCGTGCTGATGCTGAAGCTGTGGAAGCCGAAAGGGGCGGTCGCCGTCCCTGCGGAGGGCAACGGCGGCGGCCCGGCGGCGGCGAAGACGACCACCACCAACCGGTTCTTGATAAAGTTCCGGGTGGACGACGCGCCGCTGGTGTCGCTGTTCATCTCCCTCGTCGCGCGGCAGCTCGTCTTCCTGTCCCGTAGCGCGGCGGTCTAGACTAGGCGGCGTGGCGGCAGCGACGGGCGAGCGGCGTGGTAGTGGCCGCTGCGGCGGCGGGTGTTTTTTTTTATTATTTCCAAAATAGTTTGCCGAGTGTTAATTTTGGTACACGGCAAACTATTTGCCGTGTGTTCGACAAAAGACACTCGGCAAAGAGCTGTTTGCCGAGAGCTGTTTGCCGTGTGCTCTTTGCCGAGCGTTACACTCGGCAAACTTTTTGCCGAGTGTATTTTGGCTTTTACCGAGTGTTTCGGGCACTCGGCAAAGATGAGATTTCCCGTAGTGTATATGTTTCTTACTCTTTTGTTCGCATTATGGCTAGCTCTACATTGTGCCTTACTGTTGTACTACCTATATTGGTGTTGACTTTATGAGGGTTCTTGTGTTCAATGAGTAGAGCAATCGTTAATCAAGAATGGAGAAGACAATGTATCTATATTTTGCTGGGGTGTGGAGTTTCAATGTGGCCATGCCCCTTCTGATGTTCTAAAACTTCTCGAGAAGTACTTGATTTGGCCATGTAAACTTTATAAAAGATGTAAATGCGATACATATGTAGGAATATGCTATTTCAGGATTTTAGGAAATTAGGTTATGTATACAGGACAGACAGAGCTACGGAAAGAGGGCCAGTCGATCGCAAGGGGCTTTCAGGAGCATGGTATGTCATGCTGCATTGCATGGCATTAATGGCGGTGAGACAGCGATGCGTGGGCCACCACCTAGCTAGTGCCTGTGTTAGCATGTCACGGGCCCCAGTGCACCCCGATGCATGCAGCCCTCGTCTTCGATTTTCCTGATATTGATATACCAATGAGCGATAGTAAGATGGTGTAAATCCTGCTGTTAGATGAGACAATCCGCACTGTTGGTGTACATGTCCTAGATGACCTTATGTAGCAGCACTGTAATAAACACATGGATTTAAAAGGTTTGATCTTTCCCGACAGGAACAAACATCCTTTTTATCCGTACGTATTTTGCAATTGCTGGAGTAGGAGTTTGTATATTGCTTGCACGTTTTACGTTATAGTTGGGTTGACGGGCCGCTTGACAAGCTAAAAGGTGGGTCAACAGATAGGAAATGGTACGTGTGTCAGGGTACACATAGCTAGGTGTACCTCTCAAGTTAAAACCTTTACGAATACGCGACCGTACCTGTGTGTATGTGTCCAGTTTGACCGAGAGATGTATAAGGCTGGCAGTTTGTAAAAGGAGCCGTGGATCAGTGATAAGGCTGCCGTCGCCTCAACGCCATGCTAAAGCGCTTGAGCAATACTATGAGGAAGTCATTTATTTATCATACACATATGCACTATACTCAGGTAGTACTAGTCCAGTGACAATTCTCTTGAAGGCAAATTAATGATCACGATGACTTAACTGGACCAGCAAGCGATTGGTGTATGTGCATGCATGGAGAGCTTGTACACAAGTAAAGACGGAGGCTGCATGTTGGTGACGATCAGAGGACCTGCATGCACTCCAGCTGATGTGCTAGATGCATGCTTCTCAATCTGTCTGGCAAGCTAGGAGGCGGCCGGCACTATGGGGTCGAGTAGTCACGAGCGAGGCATCCAAATACTCACGTAGCGTCAGGCACAGTGGCCTTCCCAGCCGCATCGCTCGCGCGCGCGCAAGAAGCAGACCAGTCGGGGGGCAACGTGACCGGGATGCTGCCGCGCGCTCCGACGGGACGCTCGCGCTCGCCTGCGTCCGTGCCGGTGCCGCCCATACCTCGCCTGTCCCCCCCGAATCAGCAGGCTGTTGCCGCTGCAGTGTGCTAATTGGACGTTGCGCCGGCGAAAACGACGTCGCCCGAAACCGCATTGGGAGAGACTGAAAACTTCTTTCACCCCTCGCTATTGGCCTTTTACCATTTTTATGTATAATGTGCATAGTGAATCGGGAGAAGGACCGTAGTGAACCCGATGTTCGTCGCATGTGCACCACGTACCGCTCGTATTTTGGGGCACCTTCGATGACGTCTGGAATTATTTCCCCTGAGACAAATACAGTATACTAAATCAACAGGATGCTCTCTGACTCGGGTGTCATTCGATCGCGCGCGCCTCCGGATGCGCGCGGAGAAAAAGGTTAGAATTTGAGGTCGTTTCGTCGTATCCTGCCAGGCTTCCAGCAGCTTATTTCCCACGTCTAGTCTTTTCGCCACCGGCGCGTAGTAGCATCGGTGGTATCTTCTGGCACTTGCAGCGCAGTACGTGCTCCTAGGCGTAGGGTGCAGAAGACGCATGCTCCCAGCCCAGATGCCCTACGGGTCAAACATCTGACGGTCCGACTCCCCAGTGCAACGTACACTGAAACACGTTTGATTCTGGGTCCAGTATTTTACGATGTGCCATCATCGTACGTACATGCATGGATACCGTCAAGCTTCATCCAGAATTGTGTAGAGCTGGAGCACTAAGGGCTTTTCGACTCGTAGAAATGGCGCCACCGATGTTGCAGAATAAGCAAAAACCGAAATGATATGGATGATAAGTTGAAAACTGAAAGTGTTGTTATAGGTCCTAGCCCAGTCCACGGCCCACGTAGTCCATATAGTCAACGCGGAAAGCGGCAGCACCAGGGCCTTTGAACACGCAGGAAGAGCCGCATGGGCTCAGACGGAGATTTGAAAGGGGAAGGTGGTGGAGCCGCCCACACATTTGGTTCTTATCCCATTCACGGCCCAGCATACGTGGAACAAAGCTCAGCCCAAAGGTTATGCCGTTTCATTTCAGTGGCCCAACTTGAGGTGGCCGAGACCACAACATGCCTTGAACAATTTACGGCCCAAGTCGTTGTGCAATGTTTTCTCGGCCGAAGTGAGAGGACGTCGTGACTCGTGATACGCAAATCTGCCATCAGCACGGCAGCCAAGGCAGCCGTCCTCTACTTCATCGGCCTGCCACGTCCCACCGCTGATCACCTCTTGTCTCTCTCTCAGTCCCATGCGAACCGGCGGGCCACCACCTCTCCTCGTTCTCCCCGGCTCAACGACCGTTGCCTGGCTCCGACCTCTTTTAAAACTACGAATCCCGCTACCTCATTGACTGACATGCCGGCTGAGAAAACTACGGGTCCCATCTGTCATTGTAGTGATCCGAAAATGCTGCTTGTCGCTGTGGAAAAGACCTGCGGCCTCTGCTACCTTTCCCTCTTCCCCTAGCTTGGCACAGATTCCCAGCGCTGCAAAAAGCGAACAACATCCTCCTCCCGCCATAACTCGCCCGGACACCGACGCGAGTGTCTGGCCGACACGCGGGTCCGGCACCTCCTCGACTCAGACGGTCAGACAAGCTTACAAACCACGCTCTCTCTGCTCTCTCTCACCGCAGAGTCACACGCTGCACAGTTCAAGCTCGCACTGCCCAAGCCGAGAGCACCCGAAAGCGTGATGGCCGTGCTGCGCGCCTTCGTGTTGGCGGCGGCCGTGGCGTTGGCACTGTCAATGTCGCCGCGCGGCGCGGAGGCGAAGACGACGATCGAGCCGTGCTCGGGTTCGGACTCCTGCCCGGCGCTGCTGGGCTACACGCTCTACGCCGACATGAAGGTCTCCGAGGTGGCCGCGCTGTTCGGCGCCGACCCGGCGGCGCTCCTCGCCGCGAACGCGTTCGACTTCACGGCACCCGGCGCGGCGCACCGCATCCTGCCCATGGGCCTGTTCGTGCGGGTGCCCACACGCTGCGCCTGCGCCGACGGCGTCCGCAAGTCGGTGTCCGTCCGCTACGCCGCTCGACCCGGCGACACGCTCGCCGCCGTCGCCGACGTCGTCTTCGCGGGGCTCGCCTCCGCCGACCAGATCCGCGACGAGAACGGGCTCGCCTCGGCCGACCCCGACGCGCCGCTCAGCGCCGGGGAGAAGCTGGTCGTGCCGCTGCCATGCGTCTGCTTCAACTCCTCCGACAACAACCTGCCCGCGCTCTACCTCTCCTACGTCGTGCAGGTCGGGGACACTGTTCCGGCCATCGCCGCCAGCTACGAGACCACGGTCACCGACGTCATGAACGTGAACGCCATGGGGAGCCCCGTTGCCGCGCCGGGCGACATTCTCGCCATCCCATTGCCAGGTACTCACTGCTAATCACAGAAAGAACTCATGAGTGGTGCAATGCAACTAGATCGTCTTATTATTGTCTCTGTTTGTCTGGTCTGCAGTGGCTGGTGTTAGAACGGAATGTAGTATATATGAAGTTATTATTAGCTGAAGTTCCTTTTGTAACACAATGTGCATCGAGCGCCTCTGAGAGTAGTGTTTGGTAGTTTCAGGTGGATGCAAGTCTAGAGCAAATAATTGTACAAATGAAACAGTCAGTTTTGCAACGGATGGACGGATGGTATCGAACCAAAATTTTCCAATCAAATTAGTAGTTTGTGGCCAATGGTTTGAGTTTTGAAACTAATAATAAGTAAAGCAATACATCAACATGAAGTTCACAATAGTTGCTTTACCATTTTGTTGATCGAACCTGAATAGTATGGTTTGTTTATTTTGCGTGCCGTCTTGGTTATCAGATTCATACAGATAAACAGACCGAACTATACCAATTTTATTGATTAGTCTGCTGTACTGCAAAACTTGTTTCCGGAGCCTTTTTCGGTTTCATGTATCTAAACATTGTCCATTAGTAGCAAAATTACTGCTAAAAGCATTTCTGTTTTAAGCAACAATCATCCAGTAACAGAATCATATGACAGAAATTATCTGCACGCCCATTGTCAGATGAAGATCAATTATATATTCTTGATAATTTATTCACAGACTTGCAGCGTCCCGCGGTCGCAAAAAACTAGCTTGCAGCAGCTATGTTGCCAAAGATTAGTATTCCTGACATATGATTTAGCTTATAAAATGCTCATTTTCCAAATCAGCAAGTTCAGTTGTTCCTAGTTATTTGGTATTTGGGATTAGGAAATTTGTACCCAGTAAGGTAGCACAAGACCGCTGTGGTCGGTAAGGTAGCACATTTATGAGAACTTCCTTCTACTGAACTAGTTTTGTGAAGAGGTCGGCCAGTGAGACGATGGGGGATAAGCTTCAAGAAAACTTGTGTTTTCGGAACTATATGAAGCCAGTAAACAAACAAAAACTCCATGGGTATTTCATTTTTTGATTGAGTCTGACAACAAGTCGCTCATTTATTTGGCAGCATTGCTGGTTCTTCAGGGAATTGATATAAGAAGTTTGATGTCCAAGTATTTTCTTGTTTTTTAGATTATTCTTTTCCAATAATATTTCTGATGATGTTTTTTTTTTTTACTGTGTTTAGCATGTGCATCCACATTTCCAAAATCTTCTTCAGACCATGGATTGATTGTAGCAAATGGGACCTATGCCCTTACTGCTGGCAATTGTGTGCAGTGCAGTTGTGGACCAGGAAGTCTCAAGTAAATATTAGCTTCAATATTTTCATTTCTCCATTGTTCTTTATATTTCTGCTGGAGTCATCTTTGATCATTATCCTTTTTTTTGGGTTCTGCCACAGTTTATATTGCACGTCAGCTTCATTATCGGGATCATGCCCAAACATGCAGTGTCCTAACAGCAATGTGATGCTTGGCAATGTGAGCACCCATCCCACAAACGCAGGCTGCAATGTTTCTTCTTGCAGCTACAGAGGTTTCGTTAACGGAACTATTACTGCTTCGTAAGCGACATGTTGCCCAATGCTTTCCATTTTTATTCCAACTTACTCGTATCAAGATTTTTACATTGTACTTTTCTCTTTGCAGCCTAGACACAGGTCTTCAACCTAGATGTCCAGGTAATTATTTTTAAGGCTTGTTTTTGCGAGAATTAGTTTTAAGGCTTTGACGACATAATAAGATCATATTGTAGATGATACACCTAGAGTGATATTTATAACTTGCCTACCGGCTAATGGGAAAATTGGGTGACATATGTTCAGCTTACATCTGGAAAAATTGTCCGCTTATGATTATCTACTATCTCTATTTTTTCATTTGGTCATTGTGTCCAGCTTCACATTGACATAATTCATTGATTCTTCCATACAGGACCACATCAATTACCTGCGCTTACGGATCCGCCGACCACAGTAAACCACGATTCGACATATCTTCCTCCGTTATCAGCTCCAGCACCGGCAGAAGCAGGTGGTATCATTCCTGCACCAGCCTCCTCGGTGCAAGGAGGTTCCTTCACACTCCCGAAAGTTTCTACGGCAAATGGCCCTGCTGGAAGCGTTTCAGAAGCTCCTTCCATGAAGAAACCACATCAAATCCTAGTCTTTTTCATTGTTTGCCTATCTTTCTACTCCATGTGAAGAAATTCTTAGATGTATTCTGTAGTAAACTCGAAGCCTCATTAAGGCAGGCAAGTGAGCGGTATCATGATGACGATGCTTTTGAAGCACCAATCTTGCTAGGAGCATCATTACTTCTGATTTATACTTTGTCGTCTTAAAATTCCCCAGCCTAAGCAGCATCTCTGAAGGTAAAGTCATGTTTGCTGCTTTTCTACAAAGATATGACCCTGATATCATGTGGAAAGAGGAAAGTTGCAACTGTTTGTCTTCAGAATTCAGACCACCCAGTAATAACTGCATTTTATCCTCCTGACCTCTTTGATCACATGGGCAGCCTTCGTTATGCTACTTTGCTTGAATGCCTTCTTTGCGGCTACAGGAAAGAAATTCCCCGATGACTGCACATACCATGAATCTGATCTCATTGTTAATCCGTGATTTAGATTTTTTTTTAAAAAAAAGAAAAAGAAAAAGAGGGATAAGGCAACATCAGGCCTGAATAGTCTTAGAATGGACCTTTCAGCTGAGCGCATTTGCTTCTGGAGTAGTTGGCTGGAGCATGACATTGTGATACGTTGATATCTTCATATTTTCCATGACTTCCTTGTCCAAGTTACGCCAAAGCAGTTTGCATCTCACGTTCCTTCCTACCAGCCAATCCATCGGAATAGGAATAGAACCGTAGCAACCAGAAGTGAAATGCATTTGCTCTTTTTTCGGTGTAGACACCCACTCTCCAAATATTCACTTTTCGCAAGCATTTGGGCCGGGGTTCAACAAGTGGATGGCTGTTGAGTGCAGACTCACTGGCCCAAGATGCACAATTCCTATTCCCAAGCATCACTGTGCTGAAAATTGCGCAGAAAATCCTGTGAGAACGATCGATCGGCGCGTCAAATTGGAATAAAGATCCGGGACACGCAAAGAATATCCAACGGCTCCGGCTAGCTTTCTGCAGAATAACGCTACTGCATGCTAAGACGGAGTGCTAGCTATCACGAATTGCTCCGTGTAAAGAGTGATAAGCACGCTTTAGACAAGTGCGTTTATGACATTAAGATGCCGCCGCACGTGGTCATTATCCCAATCCATTGATTGCCGCCGCATTTTTTTTTTTTGGCCTTTCTTTCTCGGTTCTTAACCTAACAGCTGTACTAGTTCCTTAAAAAAAAAAACTTAAACCCTACAATGCTAGTCTGCTAGAGACTGCACAGTAGACAGCAGTGTTGTCTGTGTCGATACTTGGAATTCTCGCACATGCAATTTACTACGGCAAATGCAAGTTCGATGCGTCTAATCACATACCCTGACAGTCTAACACAAAGAGCCCTGATGCCTACAGTTTTGTGCTGCACTGTTACGACTTATCCTCAACGATTCGACAGATGCAAAAATGTCATTTTCGTCCTGTTCCTCAACCAATCTTTCGTCGCGCAGAACTTCTATTGACAGTGCAAGCATGCCAAGCTCCATACAGTATTTCACATACTCATTGATGCACTTCATTTCTTTTCACCGACTTTTCTGTGCACTATATATCTCACTACTTAAGCGCTAATTTGAACCGATAGAATGCTCATCTGTATTACCTGTAAAAACAGTAGATTTGCAAATTTACAGGGACATGTAACACAATTTAATCATGTACTTTATGTACAAAACGTGCGTCTAAATATGTCCTTGTTACAATAACACATCTATCAATATATTTCTAATATCATCGATTAAAAGAATGAAGAGAGTATTGTCTTCCCAAGCTTCGTTGACAGCGGGAGAGCTAAGCAGTATAAAAGCACACAAATATAATAAGTAATCATAAGAAATCCTAATCACACCCACAGATCATGAGCAATAAATATCGAGTCTTTTTCATCTGAAACAAAATTTAAGCTCCGTACAAGTACAATATGTCCTCGTCACTCCATTTTTCTTTCCACTGATCCACTAAATATTCGTAAAGATCTCACTAAAAACGTTAACTCCCACTCACAGAAAATTCGCCTCCGGGATCAAGACTCGCCGCCCAATGGCATCTTGCTACGGTAGCCGGGCCCTGAAATTCCAATCTCCACTTGGGCAACAGAGGCAACTAAACAAGCAGATCGTGCTGTCACCTCCGTCAATGACTTCACCATGCATTACTTGGTGCCCCCGGGGCAGTGAAAGATCGTTATCTCCTGGATCAGAACCATCTGCTAGTGGCGCCACCAAAATGCGGCCATTACTATCCATTTGGCTAAAGCAAAAGCTCAAAGCTTAAAGAGCATGGCAAAAGATGCGACGACCTAGAATGGCTGGTTCTGACTCCTGTAGAAGATGAAAACTGGGGTTATAAGATTGGGGGAACCGGAGAGTGATCTCTGCACTTTGGGTGATTCTTGTGCTAGTAAATCTCATCTGATCGTTGTTCATTGTATATTTACTGCGAAAAATGGTTCAACTACACGGAAACAGTGAGGTTTTGACTGTAATAAAATTCAACTTGCATGCTCAAGGTGGCCACGACTGTGATCAGTTATAAGAATAGTACTTTTGGAGAGCTAGAGACTTCAGTTCACTTGCGCTTTTGACTATAATGAAAATCAACTTGCATACTTAGGTGGCCACGTAAGTTAGATTATCATTCCTCCAAAGACCATGGCTCAAGGCGCGCTTACTTCATCATTCAGTGGGTTATCAATCCTGAAGCAACGTAAGTCTGTTGCAGAAAACTGTATAACCCAAAAAGACTGCTAACCACCGATCGAAAAGAATCCCTGCTGGTTTCTGGGTAAACAATTTTGGCACAAGATTTTCACGATCTTTCAAATCTTACAAGTGTCCACAGTGCTAATATTAGGAGTGACATGTCGATGAATTCGTCCGATGTACGTATGCGTTGGCCGTTTTCCTACGCGTGGCCAAGGATCGATCGCCTATAACTCCACGTTAAAAACGAAGTGGTAGCAGGGATTATCAGTGTGTCAATTTTCGTACAGGCAGACAGTGGCGGACCCAGAACTTCTGCCTTGCATTCAAAAATCGAAAGTTGTGGGGTATTGGCAGGCTAATGAAAGCACAAAGCATCGCAAAGGAGAAAATGAAGCAAATTAAGGCTATTTTGAGGCTGGAGAGAGGAGATTTTGGTCTAATATCATGCAATACTTATACATATATCTCATACACAAATAGTATGCTTGATGTTTAGACAATATAATTGGGCATTCATTTGAATGCCCTTGAATCAAGGGAGGTCCGCCCCTGCAGGCAGAAAGGGGCACTACACCTGAAGAGGCCCAGGCCACTGATGCCAATATGCGCGTTGTCCCCTCGTCGTCTTGTCCTGAACTCGCCCTGGACGACACGACATGAATCGAGCAGGAGAAAGAAGCACCGAACCGAAAGTTCCACAAGGACACACTAACAGTTGCCCCCACAAATCTGGATCCTAGTCTAAGAAACCATGATTAGGAGTAGTATGATCCAGCCGTGCAAAACACCATGAGCATCGACAGAAGGGGAAAGGGAAGCGACATCTGAATGAACTGAAAGACATGCTGCGCCAATTTGAAGTCGATGCCTGGTTCCCATCATGAAGCTCTGTTCTTAGCTGAAACCAATCCATCAGCTCTGTTCAATTTGAGGCATAATTCCATTCTGGAGTAGAAGACTGAAGCAAGGTTGTGGGGATTATAAATTCTACAGTATTAATTATACACCGATCGATCGCTGCTAATTCTAGTATGGTACATGCACAGGGTATAGTACACGCGTCTGAAAGTTCAGAAGCAAAGAGAGAGGCTGATGCCAAAAATCAAGAGCAGTGCTCCTGCTCATGGTTCAAAAAGGAAAACAAAGTCCAAAATCAAAATCACAAGCACCCCCCGGAGCTACTAATCAACTACTCATCTCTACAGTCTCTCCGCTCCTCTCTCTCTATACACCTCACAAGAGCCGATCGAAGGACAGACAGACAGGTCCTCACAAGAGCCGATCGAGAGCTCGCCTCACGAGCTGACCTTGGCGCGGGTGCACGGGGAGAAGGAGACCAGGTTGTGCCCGTGGTGCGACGACGAGGAAGACGCAGAGGCGGACCCGCCCGACGACGCCGCCTGCGTCTCCCGCTCGACGAGCGCGCGCAGCCGGAGGAACTCGTCGACGGAGCAGGGCAGGCGGAGCGGCCCGCCCGAGTAGTCGTAGCCGTAGGCGTCGCGCGCGGCCTCCAGCAGGCGCCGGAACAGCGGGTGGTACAGGTACGCGATCGGGATCACGAAGCGCCGCGACCCGTCGTCGCCGACACGCACCGCCAGCCACCCCTTCTTCACCTTCCCCTTCTTCTCCTCACCCTGCATGCCTGCCTTCTGTGCTTCCTGCTTCTTCCTCCTCGCCGCCGGCCGCCGCTCTTAATTGGTGCCGCAACCGCAACTGCACGCTCTAGCCTGCTCTCTCGCGCGCCCAGCTCTTCTTGGCCGTGTTTCTTGCACGGCGCAGTAGTTCCGTACTGCCACTTGAGGCCAAGCAGTTTTTAATCCCGCAATGTGCTGTGGTGCGTGGTATACCTCGTGGCACTTGCGCTCGTTTTTATAGGACTCTTGCTGCCTAGCTAGCTCGCGGGGTGAGGAAATGGCTTTTGGACCAAGTGGAAGTGGGAGTGCGGGCGTACGTCGTACGTCCTTTGCTACGGAAGCCGGGCTGACACGCGGGGTCCGCCGGGCTCGTGTCAGCGTCAGGCGATCGCGTCGGATTTGTCTCGCCCGCGCGTCAGGTGTGGTGGCTGGTGACGCCGAGGAGGGGAGGGCGCGCCAGCTCCGGAATTCAGTGGGACGGACACTTGGATGGACGGACGTATGTGTGGCTGCGGAGGAAGGAGGAGCTAGGAGGAGGTGCGCCGTGCACGGCCGGGGCCTCGGGTGAGCGAGTCGTGTTTGCGGTGGCCCACCGCCGGAATCGATCCTCTGAGAGGAAGTGGGGGAATGATGTGCTCGCTGGCTCGCCGCTTCGGTTGACTGCTGTGCGGTGTGGTGCCCCACGACGGCCGGAGATCGACTCATAGTGGGGGTCGGCAGATGAGATTATTGTGGAGTGGTCACTCGCGAGATAGACGAACGCTATCCTATCCGTTTGTTGCTATTGTGTTGGAGTAATCCAACGGATTTGGTTCCTTTTTTTGGATTGGGGCCAGGTTTGGTGTCCGCTTCTAGTCGTTTCTCATCTGCTGATAATGTAAAAAATAGAGCACTTTTACAGTCCCCATACTAGCTAGTATTATTTAAAAATACTAGCTAGTATTATTGGGGGTAGTTTTGGAATTGTATCTTTGTTAGATTAATTTACGCTCAATTTAGAATCTAACAGGGGCGGCCCAATTCGGACTCATGCCCTGAACGCTCCGAACGCCAGACGAAACACGAAACAACGACCGCTGCCGGATGGCTTCGCCGCCGTGCACCTATATCGTCGTCTATCTTGTTCTCCGTCGAGCCTCCATCGTCGTCGATCTTGTTCCCCCCTCGCGCATCCGACTCCCGGCCGCCGGCAATGGCTTCGACGCCAACGAGACACAAGTCGCCGAAACACAAGAATCGCATTGTCCGATGACACACAAAGCTCATCATGTCAGACCCGACACAGTCAATTATCATCCAAAAAAAAGGAAGATCAACAGATTGGCTCTGGAAGCAAAACACGCTTCGCACTTCTTTTTTCTCATTACCCAACACTTCAATTCAAAATTCACAGTTTTACATTTAACATATAGGTCATAAATTTAGAAACAATCCCAAGCTCATAGTTGAGGTTTTGAGCTGTTAATTCAAGGTTGTAGCATCCAGCTCCGTAATCCACTGCCTTCCGATTGCGTCTTCCGTGCCTTCCGATTGCACCGGCTTGACTAGTCCATCACCCCATCGGAGCCACCGGCTAGGCCGTCTTTCTAGAGCTGCCAGCAAAACGAAGCGGGGCACGAGGATTTGCGTCAGCCTTGGGAAGGATTTGGGACGATTTGCGGCGGCGGCGGCTGACAAACCCTAATCCACCAAAATCAGATTTTACTTATTGAAATTTTACAATCGGATGAATATTGTATAATCTTTTGATAACACAATAAGTACTAGCCTGCTATTATTTTATTTCTTAATTTTAGCCTCATTGTAACAAAAAAATTACTAGCTTGCCATGAATACTAACCAGTACTGGTGAGAGAGAGTCAATCGATGTGAACCGTCGGATCATAATACTAGTTAGTATTTTTAAATAATACTAGCTAGTATGGGGGACTGTAAAACTCCTCAAATAATACTAGCAAATATTGTTGATCCGCAGATATTTCTTTAAGGATGTCAACCACAATAATGTTCTCCGTTCATGGAGCGTCGAACGGCGTCTTCTTTTTTTTTTTTTCTCTTCTATCATGGTGTCATTCACGGGCTAGCTAGTATTTCTGATTAGGTTCGGATACGTGCAGTTACTGATCGCGGCCGCCATCACAAGCAAATCTATCAAACAAAACTCCAAATTGCCGACATAGACGGGTCAAGTTAATGATCGATCAGGACCGCAATTTATGTGTATTAGATTTCTCGGCTATGCAGGCTCTTCGATCGAGCTCATCAAACGAGATATATGGACCATAGAATATCTCTCGCACATTTTCACTTCGCATGGAATACGTAACTAGCTAGTTGGTTTTAAGAAAGGGACATGTTTCAGTCTAATGGTTGTCTTTGTCGTGAACATCATGCCATCATGAGTAGACTGTCATTTGGAGTTGGAGCTTTGTTTTCGTTCATATTTATACCGCGACGATCTAGGCTATGGAGGCCTACGTACGGATGCGGCTGATCGTGAATTCGTGATTACACGATGCTCATTGGTGTACTACTTTTTTTTTCTATCTCTTGCTATCGAGGTAGATGTGGGTTTAAATGATCTTCTAGAGAACAAGGTATGATCTTTGCGCTCTTTATATGACAGCGAATGAGTTGGTTTGAGAATATTTTAGCATGTCTTACTATAGCAAAACCAGTATGATTGCCCATAGAATTGATCATATACAAGACATCATATTGCATTTGAGAGATGGACCCGTATAGCTCATAACAGTATTTTATAAAACCACTTATGTTACTATCAGAAACACACTCGCAAAAAAAAAAATGCTATTTTTTGGAAGAGGATGGAGAAAAAGAAAAATAAACTTAATTACTTCTATGTATCAGGCTTAGGCTAAGCAATTCCTGAATCCAATTCCGCAGGACATGAATGAACTATAAAAAAAATCATACACATCGCCGAACATCTCATACAGTCTACACAAGATTCGAATCCCGTATCTCTATTTTAGCTTGGTATTTTCACACCGCTTTTATTCTTGATCACAAATTCACAACGGCCGGCCTAGCCGGCTGGCTAAACCCCACATAGAGAAGGCAAAAACCCCTTGAAAAAAACCGGCCGTTCTACGCCCGAACAGCCATGACCCGACGACCACCACCGCAACATGCACCGATATAGGACCCCCTTTATCCGGAGAGCCAGCCGCACCCGCACCTCCGACGGCATAAACCCCCGGCCGGGCGAGGCGAGTGGTCGTGGATAGATCGCGTTGCGTAACGTGATTCCACGCCCCGGCGCAACGCATCAATCGCGAACCCGCGACCACCCAACGCAACCCCTCCACGATCGCGCGCGCGGGTCCATATATCCGTGGTGGTAGTACGAGATAAGGCAAACGCGCGGCACGATGGACGCGTGCGAGCGTGGCCGTCGCGGTCGATGAGTGCCCACAGCCCGCCGAGCGAGCGAGGTCCCCGGCCGATAGCGAGGCCGTGACAGCGAGCGTCCGGTTAATTAGTGCGCGCTTCGCTTCGGCGGCAAGCCGGCCGGGGGGCCACACGGCTGCGACGCACGCGTCCGGCCGCCTGCGCTTTTCTCCTTTCTCCCGCTCTGCTCGGCTGCTGGTGTCTAGAAACGATCCTTGGTGCTGAGCCGTACGGACCGGCGTCGCGTGGCGTGGCATGGTGCGCGCGGGCGCACGTCGGCCGCCGTGCCCCACTGGCATCTGTTGGGTTTAGGCCGATTCGGCCGTGCAGCTCGTGTGTTTTCCTCTACTAATCGGAGCATTATTCTTTACCGCGCGCTGAGTATTGGTGGGAGGGTAAAGCCTGCAGCTAGAGTTGATTGCCAAGTTTAATTTACGGCAAGTAGGCGCTTAGTTTATACTGCAGTCATTGTCTATTGTGCATGGGTGATATCCCGGTTACTTAGGCAATTAACCAGTGCATATATACAAAGATATCTTCTTTAACATAGCGCTAAATTAAAGAATAAGATCGCTTTGAGTTAGTTGCGAACTGAACGGTACGCCTGCTTTAGTACTTGTTCGGCTCGCTCGATCACCACGTAATTATTAAAGTATAAGCCTGCCTTGTAAGTGGAAGGGACCTGCAATCAACGTAACCTCGCGTGTTACGAACCGCGTGAGCTTTTGGAGCAACCAATCGGATCAAATCCTTCTGCTGGTCTGCCTCGTTTCAGTGCTTCTCACCTGCAAGAATCTGCACGACTAATGACGACATTGAGTACAAAAAAAGATCCTAAGAAGAAACCTTGCGTGATTAACTTCGCAGCCATCAAATGATTGGTACCGACGATCAATTATAATCCCAAAGCTTAGTTTACAAGTCGAAAGCGGAAGAAGGGATGATGTCCCATTCTCCATTCATCACCAGGACATCAGCTTGTCGAGGAAATCAGAAGCTAGCGCGTGGCCGCGCGGAGAATCTATTTGGCACGCCTAATTAGATAGCCGGTACTAAGGTTGCAAGCGAGAGAAAGCTACGTGCCGGGCGGGCGGCGTCTCCTGCCCCGCGGTGCACGGCTCCGGCCAGTCCCATCGAGTCTGGAACGATGCGTACGAACAACACGCCTGCGAACGAAACGCAAGCCGTGACGAAACGCAGGCCGTGTCGTCATCAGCTTTCGACCACAGCCAAGAACCTGACATATACGGTGCTGGCGTCCATATCATCAGGACGAACCCCTCCCTCCCTGTACGAACAGCAGCGGCAGCTCTGGAAATAATTGCGTAGGGGTGTCGATTATGGAGGTAGGCCGTAGTAGGCGCCAGGGCCGCGCGGGCCATCGAATCTGCGCGGCGATCGATCTCGCTTTTGCGCTGAAGTCGACGGAGCCACGCGCGACGACGACGACACGCCCCGACCGATCGAACGCCACCGTCCACAGGACAGGCAAAAATTCCTTCCAAAAGCTAATGCTATTGGCCGGCACTGTTCATTGGTCCCAGCCAGAGATGAGGGGCCAACGAACAAAGCCGAAGAAGAGATCAATGACGAACTGGCCATCGCTTGTGCTTCGAGCCTTTTGACCGTCCTTGTTGCCAAAGGGAGAGGCTCCCATGAGCTGGGCGGCAGTGCCCCAAAATCCCCTACCAAATCTCCCCAGAAAGACTAGCGGACTCGTGGTCGCGTCTGGTCTAGAAAAAAGCCTCGGGATATGACGAGGTACAGCGCGGCGGCCAGTGGAAGTGAGGGAAGTGAGGCAGGAGCGACTGGCAGTGTCTGGTGCTATGATGATCTGTGCGCGCTTTCGCGCCGGTGCTTTGTTGCTTGCTTGGCTGTGTGTCGTACACACCATTGTACCTGCTGCTTTTCTCTCCACGCGCTGTAGCGGTGGCTTTCGGCCGCGTGCGATGACATCTGGTCGCGTCGCAGGGCCGCCGGCCACCTGTGCTTCGAAGGTTCTATAGATATTTCCTGTTCCTGCTGGGTACGTGTCTGGACTGGATCGAACACTTGCCTTTCTTCGCCTAATATGGCACGCGGATGCTGCCGTCTACTTGTCCTGACGTCCTCGATTGTACTTGTACGGTTAAATTTTCCATTTTCGCCGTGCGTGTACACGGCTGATGACATGACAGTATATCGTTAGATGAGCAGAGGCTTCCTTTCGCTAAAGGCCCTGTTTGGATGTTGTGGTTTTGAGAAACCCTAGTATTGAGAAACTTTGGTTTTAGAAACTAGAAGCAGACAATACTCCAGTATTTAGAAACTAGAGTTTTTTGTGGTTTTGAGATAAACCATGACCTGTTTGGATACTGCTGTAATATTGTAGTATTTCATTGGTACAGAGATTGGCTTTTGGATGATACATACAAATGTTCGACACGTTGTCAATAATACACTGGTTTAAATAACGGACATACTACAGAGCTGCCAGTAATATTTCAGTTTCCAAAGTCTCGGCAGTACATGTGCAAATCTCAACTCGTATGCGCCTGTATAATCTAGAATACAGTGTGGACGTAACCACAATAAACAAAAACAACCAATCAAGATAGATTTGGCTACGACATTCGGAAGTTTTGATTGGTGACTCTTGTGCTCGTGTCCACAATGAGATAGATTTGTTGACAGTTACAACAGGCACGCATGTAAGGAGCCGTGAGCTCTGTTTAGAAAAAAGAGCTCAGTACTGGAGTTTTCAAAACTCCAAAAACTGCAATTTTTTGGATACTTCGGTTTTCAAAACAATGAAGTTTGTTGCATCCAAACACCTCTTTGATTAATAAAACCATGGTATTTTTTAAAATCATAGTATTCTCTCAAAACTTTAAAAATACTTGGTATCCAAACAGGTTCTTAAGTTTTGTCATTTAATATTCTACAGTAGTGTCTATTTGTTTCAGATTTTCCTTGGGTTGGTTGAGTTGCTTATCAAGCTTTTCATGTGCTGAGGAAAAAAAAAACATTTTTACAAAATCAATAGCGAAACACCAACAACAAAAGCCAAAAAAGCAGATTTTCAACCAAAGCTCCAACCTAAACAGAAGGGTGCCCTACTACAGCTTATAAAGGCCCATCACAAAAGTACAAAGCCCGTCTAAACATTATAGCCGTCATTCCGTGTTAGTGCTGTCCAAACGGGCCGCCCGGCACGGCACGGCCCGAGCACGAAATAGCACAGCCCGTTTAATTTCGGGCCGGCCCGGCACGTAATTCTTAACGGGCCGTGCCGTGCTGCCCGTCGTGCCATGCCCTCGGCCCATGGCACGGCACGAAATGTTTCAGCCGTGCCGGGCCGGCCCATTTAGCACGCGAGCACGAAAAGGCCCATTAACCCGTTAAGCACGTATAGCCCCAAAAAAAAATGCAAAACCACTCCATTTCAATCAGAAGACACTCATTTGAAAAATGCACAGAAATTTCATATTTCAAGTCCACAATCAGAAATTTCACATTTCAATCAGAAGACACTCATTCTCACAGCAGTGACAGCACACACACATCAAATTTGGCCAAAGGATAACTGAATTTAGATTAAGTTACAAGTTTTGAGTTGGCTGCCTCATTAAAAACCCCGGCCATGAGGGAAAAAAGAGTACAGCCAAACTCAATGTTCCAAAGTCCTTCAAATGTACTACTCCAAGCAGTCAAGTTCCTACACTAGCCACTCCCTCACCAGCAGCAGCAGCAACATCACCATCAACATCACCTTCCAAGTAGAGATCTTCAAATGCCTCTTCTAGCTCCTCTTGGTGTTTCTCAATGCTGTGCTGGTCCCTGTCTTCTCCAAGCTGCCAGTCCTTCAAGCATGTCAAGATCTCCACCATGTCACTTGTCAAGCTTCTCCTTCTTTCCTCTAGCAACCTGCCACAAAGACTAAAAACAGACTCCGAACTAATTGTTGAAACAGGAACCATTAGCACATCTTTAGCTAAGAGTGACAGGATAGGATAAGTATGTTTATGCTCATGCCACCAGTTGATAACATCAAATTCATCATCAAAGACAGAGATAGGGTCACTATCAAGGTACATTGTCAATTCAGAAACTTGTGCAAAAGAAGCAGATTGTAATGGTGTAGAGTCATCACATTCAGATGCATCATCAGAACCATAAATCTTACCCCATGCAGTTTTCTTTCTTCCAGTACTTACCGGCTGTGATGTGCGTCTCAACCTGACTGCACCAAATTTGTTCTCATATGCAGCAAAAATGTTAGCCAATTCAGTTCTAACAGTGTTGAAATACTCAGAATAATCATATGCAATATGTTTATGAAGAAATTTCAATGCATTATTGAGCCCTTTCAGCTTACCTCTAGGATCAAGAACAAATGCAAATGCATAGAGAAGAGGAATATTTTGCCAATATTTGAGGTACTTAGTTTTCATAGGCACCACACTATGTCTAAGCAACCTATCATTCTCATAACTGCTCAAATGTCCAGCAATTTGAATCAGTTGATGCACAATCAGATTAGAAGTTGGATAGTAAACACCAGATAATGCAACAGTACAATCATAGAAACACTCAAGGAAATCAAGAACTTTCTCAGCCACATACCAATCATCAGGGTGCAACAATGTCTGACCTGCATTAACCTGCTGCCATTGAGCATTAATAAAGACAGAAAAGGTGCTCCTATATGGCACGAGGTGTTTGAGCATCAAATATGTAGAATTCCATCTCACATCCATGTCCAAATTAAACTTTCGAGGTCTCACACCCATTGCAATGCAATATGACTTATATGCAGCAATGCGTTGGTTAGATGAATTCAAAAAAGAAATTGCAGTCCTAAAAGATTCAACAACAGGCTTCAAACGCTTCAAACCAGATTTAACAATGAGATTAATTATATGACATGCACACCTTTGATGCAAGAAAAGAGAACCCATATAACCAGATAACAGTGGTGTCAAGGTGTTCATGGCATTGGAATTGGCAGAAGCATTGTCAAGAGTAACTGAAATAACTCTATCTGTCAAACCATACTCATCAATAACAGCATGAATGCGGTCTGCAATGTTATCACCAGAATGGGAAACATCTATAAGCCTCATAGCTAACACCCTTTTCTGAAGCACCCAATCAGCATTAACAAAATGAGAGCAACAACACAAATGTAATCTTCCTTAGCTTTACCAGACCAGATATCAGAAGTAATTGCAATACAAGAGACACTAGACTGCAACAGTTCAATCAACTTAGCACGACGTTCATTGAAGTACTTCACATAATCTCTAGTAGTTGTTTGCCTAGAAACAGAACAGTACTGAGGATTATGAGCACGCGTAATGTAACGAATAAAAGGCTCGGTGTCACCAATCCCTAATGGCAGGTCTAAAGCAGCAATGAAAGCACACAATTCCATACGAGCAACATCAGGATCATAATGCCAAGAACGTACAGAGCCATCAGGATTGAACTGAAGCTGCGTCTGAATCCTAGCAGAACGTTCAGTTTTAGCTAAGCAAGTGCGTTGATGCCTAAGTAAATGACCAGTACCACCAGAGGAACTAGCAGTCAACTCAGACTTGCAATGGCGACAGATAGCAGCATAGACGAAAGGGGCACCATTTACCTCTTTGGTGACCGGTTCAAAGTCTAATCATGCGCGTGATGTCCTCCTCCTGCCCCTCTTCGTGCCGCGTCGGTTCGTGCTCGCGGTACTTGCTCCGGCGTCGGAGTCGTCGGTAGGGGGAGTAGCAGAAGGGGTCGACGGAGGAGGCATGTCAGTTCTTGTCGTGGTGGTGGATCCCGACGCGGATGGACGCGGCGTCGTGGTGAAGCCCGGCGCGGATGGCCGCGGTGTGGTGGTGGATGACGGCGCGGATGGCCGCGGCGGGGTGGATCCAGGCGCGGTTGGCCGCGGCGTGGTGGTGGATGACGGCGCGGATGGCCGCGGCGGGGTGGATCCAGGCGCGGTTGGACGCCGCGGATGGCCGCGGCGGGGTGGATCCAGGCGCGGTTGGACGCGGCGTGGTGAAGACCAGCAAGGACGGCCGCGGCGGGGTGTACCCAGGCGTCGTCGGCCTCGGCCTCGTCGTCGTCCTCCCCGTCGCACTCGGCCTCGTTAGCCCCGGCGCCCTCGGTGTCGTCGCCGGGGACGGGCTAGCCTGGCTCTCTGGCTCGGACCCACCGAGGAGGAGCCACTCGGCTCGGCGCAGCGCCTCCTCGCTAGGCTCCAGGCCGGTCATCGAACCGGCGAGCAACCGCGGGACCGCGGCGCAAGACCCTGCCGGAGAGAACAGAGAGGAGAGGTCGGCGACGTGCGACGGCTCTGGATCTGGAAAAGAGAGGAGAGGTGCGGCGCTGGAGGGAGGAGAGAAGGCGAGGATAAGGTTTAGGGTTTGGGGGGCGGAGCGACGTTGCTTTTATACAGGAGGCGGAGCGGATCGGACCGTTGTGGGCTGGATCGGACCGTTGGAATTGCAGGCGGGCCTCATTCGTGCTACTAGGCCATATTCGTGTTAATGGGCTATCGGGCTAGTTTCGTGCTATGCCGGGCCGGAGTTAATCGGGCCGTGCCCGTGCCGCCCGACGGGCCACACCTTCGGCCCACGCCCGGCACGTAATTGTTTCGCGGGCCGGGCCGGCACGAAATTAAACGGGCCGTGCCGTGTTCGGGCCGGGCCAAAAAATCCGTGCTTCGGGCCGGCCCACTAAGCACTATTCCGTGTTAAGGAGTGGACTGCTTAGGTTGAAATTTGAGAAGCGCTGTAGGATCCAGCACCACCCAGAAAAACAACAATTTTTATAATTATATACTCTCCGGTTTTAAATAAATGAGACCTTTGAATTTATTTTTTATTATTTTGATAATTCATCTTATCTATAAATATTTATAAAGATAGTTAAATTTACAAGTTAATCTTAAAATATTTTTGATGGTTGATCTATAAATATTTTGAATAAGACGAATAATCAAACGTAACTCAAAAAGTCAACGGTATCAACAATTTAAAACATGAGAGAGTATATATTGTAGGTCAAAATCAACAAAAAAAAAGTCAATGATGTCATATATTTAAAAATGGAAGGAGTATACGAAAAACAAGAAGTCTCCACTGGTCTCCGCTAGCAAACTACCACCAACAATTGCTGTGGCAGAGTTTATAGCAACAGAAAATAATACATTAAAATCCTGTTGACAATAAACCTACAGTAATAGCACATAATACTAAAAAGTATACCAAGCATGTGTCCAGCTCAAGCAAAAGAAATGAGAATAATGAGCCTCTATATTCTGAACATATCTTTGGTACACAATCAGCTTTGCACGAAAAAGAAACAAGGTTACAGTCTGGACGGCAACAGAGGCCCGTCTCAGATGAATCTCTCTGAATCCAACATATAAGTTAAAAAAATTACCCAACATACCTTGACAAACCTAGAAACTTACAAGTCACTCTTGCTTTTAGCTTCAGTAATGGCATCTACAAAGTTAAACTTGCGAGCAAGTAAAGAAACTAAAGGCTCTCAACAAGTGACCAGCTCACCATGTATGGTATCACTTATCACTAGGTCACGGGACCTTAATTTTGGGCACTATCTAAAATGCCTACAAACAACATGGATCAAGAAAATGCTTCATCCAATGTTGAGCATCAACACCCCTGCAGTTTGTCCCGCCCCCTGCTAATGGACAAATCTAATTTCCTCTCTTATGCAACCAAAAAGGATTGGTACTAACTAGTATATGGAAAGGAAGGAATGTACAAAACAATTTCACAAAGCCTGAGCTCTGAACAGCATTCCATATATACAGTTGACAGCCTCTTTTCTGTATAACCCAGGCAAGGTGAATCCACCCATATTGCCGTTCATCCGAGTTACCAGGGCAGGGGCAAACCCTCTTTTTGTGATGCCACTATAAATTCATTTGAAATAACTCATTCTGCACCACTGCACAACTTGAGGTTCAAAACGATCAGCACTTGCCTGCCTTGTGGCAAAAGCACTTGCCAATCCCGCTTGCCGCTTATGGTTTTCAATTGTGAAGACCAAGCTTGCAAGTGCTTTTTTGGCCTTCCAGTGCAAAAAATGAACCAGCTCAATCTCATCTGATCTTATCCCCCAGGCTCTTGTGGATTGTGGACCTCTGTATTCCTATTCCATGGCTTGTCTTTAGATAGAGAGTCCCGAGGAACATAAACATATCCCTTAGGAAGGCGTTGGTTCTGTGTAAAAGCTTGATCCGATGTCATAACAAGCTCCTTTTGGAAAGTTCCCTTCTGTTGCATAGTTATGTGCTCCAAAAATTAGCTGTGGGAAACTAATGAAAACCTGAACAGAAAAGTAAAATGTACACACCTGATCTTTTGTCTTCCTTCCTCCATCTTCTAGTTTTTGTGAGGCAATAGCTGGTCTCTGAGGAAGTTGCTTACCGGCAAGTGATCCCCTCTCACCCAACTTGCGTTTGAATGATATCAATGTCCTTGAACTATCAGCAGTGTTTATATCAGCATCCCTGTTATTCAACGAAAACCTTATGGTCTTTTTCCCAGAAATAGTACTATCCACTGTAACATCATCAGATCTTTGCATCGTTCCACTGTAAGATTTATTATTGACTGAAGTAGTGGCAGATTCTGAACTTGCTCCAGATGCAAGATAGGAGAAAACAACAGTGTCCTTTGTTTTGGCAAGTATGTCATGATCACAAAGAACTGTCTCTCTCTGAAATAATACAGAAACATATATTAGACCATGGAGTCAAATAGATGTATGACTGAAACATCCGAATTAATCCGACAAAAAAAAAATAAAACTTAACAGATCCCAGTTCGATCAGTAATTTCAGCTTAACAGTTATAACTATTTTTAGTTTCCACACCCTGCATGATTCAGCACACACCAATCATTTACCTTACCACAACACTAAAAACTATCTGAATTTACCATAAATACATACTCATAAATGATGTGATGTACAACTCCAAAACTGGCCCTCTGACAAGCTATGGTTTTCAAAACAATCATTAGTGGACAGCAGAATTAGTTGCATCTATGATTAAAAGTACGTCAACCAGATATTGCAAACCTTACAAAGACATAAGTTGTGGGTTACAAGATGCTGACACAATCTAATAGCGGAGTCAGCAGCTGGTTATGAAAATAAATTGGGTAAATGTGAATTTGATATTTGGATTGTCGTAATCATTGCAGGTATATGGGAAGGCGAGAAAAGGAAAGCCGGCTGGAGAGGATGCCATCTCCTTTCGTCCTTACTCCTTAACTCTTCGAAATTACTACCGCCGTCCCACAATAATTGGCATTCTCACTTTCCAATGCACCATTCTCTCTTTCCAATAAATCTCTATCTCTATCTCCCCTCTTCGTTTCCTATGCACCCACCTTTTTCACCTCTCCTTAATTCCCGTGCCCATAGCTAAAGTGCCAAATAAACTGGGACGGAGGGAGTAACCTATAAATGTGATTTGATATTTGGATTGTCCTAATCATTGTGGATATTTGGGACCACCTCCTTTTGTCCTTACTCCTTAACTCTCCCTAATGATCTAAGGACCTCTGATCAGTCAACACTCAACAGGCGTTTGCTGTTATGGATAGCGCTTGTACTGAATCATAGGCCCATGGGGGTAAAATAGAAAAAGACTTAGGGCTCCTTTGGAACGCAGGAATTTCACAGGAATCGCACAGGAATTTCACAGGAAACAGTTCAATTTCACAGGAAAAATGTAGGAAAGGAAAAATTTTCCTCCAATCCAAAGAAGCCCTTAATGCTTAAAGACTCCTATCCTGCTATACCCTTCAAAGTTGATAGTTATCCTATTCTGTTGTCTTTCCAACATGAATTAACACCACACAGGGAGAAGGTTGCTGATTGTCAAATAAAACAAAATAATGATAGAAAAATGAAGAAAAATCCCAATGGGAGTATTTCTATTTCAAGCACGAGCGACACGTGTGATAGATATGTAAAGGTGGATAGGTAAAAGTAGCTTTGCTAGTGTAATTCAGCTTTGGAGGCATTTAAGTATTGAAATTTGAAGTTAAACATAAAGTCAAACATACCTTAACCTTCTCTCTCTTAATTATCCTCTCACACAATAGACGCAACTTTTCCAGCTCGACCTGCAAAGAATGATATATTCACTTAACAAGAAAACAATAGAAAATTAAAGGGTTCATTCTGGAAAACAAAACTTCTACTGATCAAACATTCTATAACAAATTAGGAGAAAAACTGCACTGCTCTAGTATTTGAGCAAAATTCTTCAAGTAGATTAAAAATATGAAATATGACGTATGTAAATTAAAAATACTGACCCTCATCTGCTTCATGCTCTTGAGCTCCTCAGGTCCATATTGCTGTGCATCAACCTGTGTAAAAATTTTCAAAACGCTAAGGTACATATAAAAACTGCATCAACAAATACTGACATGCAGAATATACATGCCACCTTCAGGTCCGTGGGAGCAAAATTAGCATAATAAAAATCAAGAGTAAACTGCATTGGAGGTGACAGAATTTATCCTACACGTGCAACTGTTACCATTCTTTGAAACTGGACTAGTAAATTTTTTAAGCGGATCACCAAAAATCACCAGTAACAGTAACATGCCTAATCACACATGGATGCCATTTTTTATTCCATCGTCGCAAGTTCACATTGCAGAGCCAACAGTTATGATCTTTGCATTGAATCCGCTGCTTGATACATTATTTGTACCCAACACATCCATTCGACTTCGTTTCAATCAGAGAAATTTGAAAGGCTTTGATGATCAGAACGGCATGTCAGGAACATGGTAACAAGTACATCGGTTCCGGAGACACCATGAGGCAGACTCTATCTGCAAGCATGCCAGTAGCCATGGGGTAATCGCGGATCAGGATGGGTGAAAACTAATAAAGATCTAAGCGAGCAGAAGGCTAGAAAGCAGGGTGCTTCCATATGAACATTGACACATGGTGACACAGGAGCAATCTGGTGTGAGCATGCTTTGAATACTATTACGATGGAAGCACTTGCATGAAAGGATGATTTGGCTATGGGGGCAGTAGCCTATCGGAGGGTGCTACGACATGAACATTGACACTACAGTGGCACGGGAGCAATCAGGATGGACATGCTTTGAATCCTCTTATGATGGACGCACTTGCATGCAAGAACGATTTGGCTTATGCGCAACAACCGGGAGCTCACAAGGTGCCCATGGAGACAGATTGCTAGATCTTGGTTGAGCAATGGGAGAACTCGACACTTCATTGTACTGAAACCTTGCAAATTTTCATGGATATTAGGGAGCTTAGCGAGAATCACATTTCCATTCAGTTAAGGTTGCACACATATGTTAACAGGTTTCGCATTTTAGCTGCCCGTCAGTGATTTTGCATGATCCACTTGAAAAAGTTTAGCAACCTATTAGTTTTATTTCAAAGAACAGTGACCTATTTGCACACATCGGACAAGTTTTTGTGGCTTCCCATACAGTTTACTCAGAACTCAATGTTGCCCTGGTGCCATCTTACCTCTTTCTGCTCATCGCTGTGCTTGTCACAATATGCTTTGTGCTGTAACGTATTACCAAACCCTTTTGTGTTCATATAGAAACCCGAGTTTCTAGCACAAGTAGGATGAAAAGTAGTGTGGCAGTCGTCACTATTACACTGCACAATGGAAGAGGCAAAATTAGCAAGATCGTAAACACTTAGTTTTTCTAAGTGTAGATTAAGAAGGAAAGGATGATGATATACCCTTAAGCACATGCCAACACTGTGGAGGCAGACACAACAGGTATCCTTTCCATCTTCAAGGCTTTCCTGATAAAAGCATCAAGCAACCCCAAAAATGAGATGCTGCAATATTAAATGCCACAATAACACTAAAGAAACAGATGGAACTTCTCATCAAATGAACAACAAAAACGACTGGAAAGGTTCAAACAATTTTGGAAAACGACAGAGTTGCATACCATTCCATCTACTGGATTATCTTGTCCTCTCACATACTTGTTGCCCAACAACCACTGCAAAAATATTTGTAAAATTATAGGACATAACAAGAAACATTTAAATAAAAGTTGATTGTAATTTAATTACCTCAGCACAGAAAGCATGAACCCACTGCCCATCTGAAGTTTTTCTAAAAGCACCAGATGTGCCATGACACATGCCACACCGTGCAACTGGTAGCTTCCTACCATTACAATCTGATTGGTCACTAGTGGTTGCAACTTCTGGTGAAATTTCTTCACAAAATTCACAGGTCCAGGGGCCAGCAGAATTGTCCAGATTTTTGTAGCAATCTATGTGGACAGCAGCCTGCTAAACAAGTTTTAGTTAACTATGCAATGTACAATATAAGAACCAAAAAGTCAGAAGTCCAAAGCACCTTGCATCTGGAGCAGACAAAAATACGGTTCAACACAGTTTCAGTTCTCATGCATACATCGCAGTAGAGTGGATTTTCTTTAGAGGAAACTGGCATATGAAAACTCCCGAATTTATTTGCTGGTGATACTTTGATGTTGGATGACATTGATGAATCCTTAGCCCGTGGCAATGAAGAAGTCCGCGGGGCAACTTTTGAAGATCCAGCAGCAAATTTTGGAGAACCCTACAAGCACGAAAAGGGTGAGATCCAAGCATTTGCACACTTACTAGTTTATCAACTGACTAGTCCAAATGAACAGCAGCAAACCTCTTGATTAGGAGATGCCACATCCTTCATTACATCTTTTCTCATGGTTGAATTCCGTGAGGAGGATGCTACAGCGGCTGCAGCTAGCACAGCTTGGGCTTCCTTATGTCTCTTTTCTTTTCTGCCACGTTTCTTAGCTTCTCTAACATCACGAAGAAACTGATTTACAAGAATAAGGTCCCATTTTCTTTTACTGAAAGCATGCAGCTCACTTGAAAGATTCTGGACAACTTTTGCTATCAATTTTTCTGCAATAATGCAGAAAAAAATGATTTAAGGAACTATTGGAACAGCAACCTCATTCATGGAACGGTTCCATGCACAGAATTGAATAAACAGGGGAATTAAGGGAATAACTTCACTAATGGGGTCAGTTTCAAGCACGGCATTGAAGATAAAAAAAAGCATTGGAAAAAATGTGTAATACAGAAGTCAACAAGGTTATGTCATCTAGCATTTATTATAATCATACAAATTGTACATAGTATACAGAATAAAAATAGAAAAGTTATACTCTTACCATATCTGTGCTTCAGAACAACAGCATTGTCAAGCAACCTAGCTTGTAAGTATACGATCTCGCCTTCTACTTCATCATCAGGTGAATGCTCAAGAATTTTCAAGGATCGTGCTTTCAGAACCTGATCTGCGGCATTTGTTTCTGTTGTCTCCTCAAGTTTTGGCAAGGACTCAACAGATGTTTTCCCATGAGATGGGTATGATGGTTGCTCTAACAATGTTGGATACAGAAAGCAATATCAGTAAAACTTGACATGAAATGCCCTTATTTGCAATATGTGAAGAAAAAAGTTGTAAATTGCTGATAACTGATAAAGTATTTATCTGAGAGATGACAGCAAACATACCATGATGATATGGTGCTTCACCATCCTGCTTGAAAGTAGTGTTCCAATGATGAGCCATCTTATTCTTAATGAACGGATGAATATAAGAACATGAATCATCAAAGCTGCATATATCAAAACTGGGGTGAACAACTATTCCACAGGTGCTTATTGGCTCATGCATCAAAATATAACTTTGAAACAAAAGAAAAGAAAATTGAAACAAATCGGTCAAAACAACAGCGGAAGAACCAATATATTCAATCACTTATACATGTGCAACTTACTTAAATGAAGGTTTTCCGTGAAAACAAATTGAATCATAGTTGCAAGGAGTACAGATGCCATTTCAACTGAATTCACCACATTTCTAGCATCGCCACCCTGAGAAAAACAACCGCCCGGTGAAGATACACTTTCCTCCAATTCGGAGCCAAGTTCAGCCAGAACTGTGTCTTTACTTTTCGCTCCAAGTAATGCACCTGTTGCAAGAATCAGGGGAAGAAACCGGCAAACACTTGAGCAAATAAATATCAGAAAATGAATGAAGATATAGCAAGGACCAAAATTTCTATATCATTTATTAGTAATGCTTGAATTTCAACAATTGCTAGTGTTTAAACCATTTGAGATTTGAGCCACAAAAGAGTGAAATCATAACTTCTGAAAGGGCTATCAGACCATGATCATTAAGAACGATCTAAATATTCGCAAAAGAGAAATTGGTATCTGAGCTCTCAATTAAACCATTTGAGCCAGACAAAAGAATTCAAATTGTTGGTAGCCGTTTAATTATGTCCACATTGACCCTTATTAGAAGTAAAATATTGCAAATCCAATATTCCATTACTCTAAACCCCAAACTTTGGCCCAAGAAAAGCATACTACCATGCACAAGGATACCTCTATTTTACATCAAAATACTGTTAGCAACAGAATTTTTTATTTCTGCTGCTTTACGGAGAATCCACCATAACGGAAAAGGGCTAATAAGTGGCCACAGAGCTTCCACATCCACCAAACTGGGAGCAATAAGTATTGGCTAATGCAAAATGGTAATGCAATCCACTCAATTAGGAAAAAATTTGATATAGCATGTAGGTTACACTTCCAAATACAGATGTCTAACAACAGAACAGTACTGCCACCATGTAACATTTTCAAGCCGCTCATCTCATGTAGTTCAATCCACATACGTGTATGCAAAAAATAAGAGGGTTGGGTGTTTTGTGTGTGCGCGCGCGCGGTTGGGGGAAGTGTGGCGAATGGAAACTTCTTAGAAGAAAAGGGTATAAGGATCCCAAGTTCAGGTAATAACTTCCATAAAAGCTAGGAACAATCACATATGAGAAATATAGTCAAGGTAGCACCAGACCAATCTAGAGAGTACAGCACTACTGAGAAGCCGATGAATGAATTTTTCCCCAGCCCAATTTGAGGTTTATGTGCACTATAAATAAGAAGGTCTAAGCCTCTAAGGTTGCCTTTTCTTATGTAGAAATGGTTGCCTGGTAATTCGCGAGTTTATTTGTGAAATAACCCAAAACTTTCCACTGACCAGTGTGACGTAGCAAAGAAGGATCATCCAAACAAAGGTGATTGCAGAATCAATGAGATAAAAAGTCAGAAGTAAATTAACAAAAGATTTTACCTTGATTTTCATTGGTATGTCCCATGGAAGTACCAAACTCTTTATTTCCAGAGGTGGTGTTCAGTATCTGTCACAAGGATGTGAATCAAATTGCATCCATGATGAAAGATTACTTCACTAACGAGTTCTAAGACCGTAAACAGAGTGATAGCATAGCCCCTCCTCAGACAAGGTTATACTGGAGGGCCACAAGTGGAGGCAACCTAGGGAGATAGATGATGCTACTGGTGACAGCACTAAAAGCTTACAGTTGGCCGCATGGTCAGTTGAACTATTTGCAATGTGGAAAAAGTAAGATGCAAAGAGATAGGAATGAGGGAGAATGCTCAACACAAGCGGCTGAATGTTCCATGGCAGAATCACGAAAAGTGTTACTGGCCATTTCGCAAAGTATAATACCATTTAAACATTTAAAGGGGAAAAAATCCAGTGGAGCGGCAAAAGAGCCCCCTTTAAAATGTATATGTATAACAAAATAAATGCACTATCATCCATGCATTAGAACTTCATGCTCAATGCCAGTTCAGTGGCAACAAAAGAAGAAGAAAAACTCACTCACCAATTTTCCATGTTCTTCCTTCGAAACATCCTTGCCACCCATCAAGGAAAACTCAGATTCTTCAGGAGGAAAGCACTCAAGATCAGGCCCTTCTTTAACATTATTCTTGTTTCCATTTTGCAAAATAGTCACGTCACTCGCACAGGTTGTGCTTTTATCTTTCAGAACATTATTGTTTCTTTTAGATCTTGTTCGAGGGGGTTCAATTACAGCAGAATCCGGCACATCAACAAGTGCAC
>RWGY01000397.1:0-65660 GCA_007726485.1 Eragrostis curvula
GCATTTTACGACAACACACATGTCTCATTAAAAACTCCTTCATAAAAACCCAGTGGGAAAAAATGGAGAAAAGAGTACATGGTACCGTTACTTATATTACATAATATTGCTTCCTCAAAACCTTGTAAGAGTGTCCTTCAAGTGACAACTCATATAGAAAAAAGAGTGCAAATATTAATGCAAGCTGTATTTGCACATGTTGCCTTATTAAAAACCTTATGTGAGAAACCTTCAAGTAAAAACTCACAAAGGAAAAGAGTACAATATTAAACCTTTTTGGTTATTATCTTCAAGATAGTGATCTTCTAGATCATAAATAATTAAGTGATGTATTCAATGATTATTTCAGATAATCTATATGTGCTCCCCCTCACGATGACATTCTTTAAACTTCTTAGTTTAATATGCCATAGTCACATTTTGCCTAAATGTGCATGAGCAAATGGTAACTTAATACCACAATGCTAAGTCTTTCATAGACCTTTCTCATAGTTCTTCTGTCTACTATGATGAGAGTAGTGGAACAACATGCTTCATTCATAACTACTTGATTCGACCAAGTAATCACTTATTTGCTAAGTATTATCCTTGTAGAGGATTAATCCTTTCCGAGGATTATTGGGGTTATACTTCTCAAATGATCTATATCTATAGTCTATCAATGAGTCAAGACAAGATTTTGATCATTGTTATTCTTCTAATCCAAGTGCATTCTTGGGATGCCACATGCATGGCGATAATTCGTAAATATCTATATCTTCTTGATATAGTATATCTTGCTTCAAACCAAGATATTTTATTATTACGAATATGTAACGTTCATCCTTCCAGATCAGAACAGTTCTTCAATCAATCTTGATTTTCTCTTGGGGATAAATACCATCAATATTCCATTACCTAACAGGGTAATGTAGGAAATCATTATCTTTATGTTAGTTTGTACTTTCGGTGTACACATAACTTTAAGATAGTATGATTCCCATATAGTCGGGTCTATATTCACTTGTGGAATAGACGGTGTTATTCAAGATTCAATTGGCAAGTCATTTCGTGACTTATTCCATCAAGGATATTCTTCAGAATATTGTTCTCTTCTGTGAGATATATTCTCTCTTGCGAGAAGCTCAGTGATACATATATCATCCTTCAAGACAATATTATACCTTAGAGACTTATGTCATCCTTTCAAGGAGACTTTATTTGCCGCGGTAATTCACTTTGGGAATTATTCATTGTCCTTCGAGGATCTTGTCATTCGGATTTACAGAATCCTGTGACTAACTGCATATTCTTTCATTCTTCATATTATTGCCAAAGATGCAGCAGAACTTCATTCACAGTATGAGAATATCAGTCTTTTAGAGACTTACGAACCATATACTTTCACCACTACGGCTCATATCCTCAATTGCATTCTTCATTGACCCGATAATAACGCTACAAGGGTCTTTGCCATGGACTTTGTTGCCAGATCCGGGTTCTCTCTTTCGCGAGAGAAACAATTGCAATTCATGAGGACATGTTGTACAACTTTTCTTCTATTCTCATATTCTTCGATTGTTCACTGCATTCCCAACACTTCTGTGTGCACAATGGTGTTGGTTTCTCATCTTCATGATGATGACCTCTTTTCATGAGGTTCTTGATCCTTCTTCGTGAAGTGTTCTCTTCAAGAGATGGAGGAGTCATGCTTCTTCCGTGCATGATAGATTCAAATGACAAGTGTCCATTGATATAGAATCTAAAGGCGTCCCAATAGATTTTGCATCAATGACAAACAAGTCGACCAGTGATATAAGCACAAGCGTCCTCGTGATATATCACACACGGCATTCGGTTTACTTCTTGTAAACTTCAAGTTAATAACTTCTAGTTACTCCTCTCTGCAAGATTCTTCTTGGCATTACGCTTCATGCGCATATTCAGTGCGTTGTAAGCTTCATGACCATTGGAGTATGGAAACCCCAAAGGTATGAATGTTTTGGTGATTGGATGATCATGTTGTATGTGACTAACTCTTTTGTAGGTTGTTGCCTATGGTCACATATGATGGAGGACTACGTCAACCTTTTCTCAATTGGATATCTCAATGATTGGTTGCCTCGACAACTCGGGACATTGGGCTTGATGAAGTCGCGGTTGAGGAGATGGATCAAGGCTAAGGACATGCTAGAACCAAGTAAGTGTTGGCTTGGTGTAGATGTAGGCTTGAGTCTATAGGAAACACCGGACTATCAAGAGGGTTCGAGTTGGTTCTCTTAGTGCACACTAGTGGTAGAGATCATTGGATGCAATATGAGGCTCTCAGAGGCTAGGGTGGCAGAAGAGAAGCTTGAAGAACCAAGAACAGTGAAGATGAAGTCAAAGATCGAGGAGATGATCAAGATGGACTTCAGGCAGAAGTCACCGTATGATACGGTGCTAGTCACCGTATGATACGGTGACTGCAGGAATTGCAGACTGAAGACAGGAAATCTCTGTTGCAGTCACCGTATGATGAGGGGTGATAGTCACCGTATGATACGGTGATCACCGTATGGTTTCCAGGGAGTTGGCAGTTTCTGCAGATTCAGAGAGAAGATGTCACCGTATGATACGGTGATAATCAGCGTATGATACGGTGACTATGGACAGGAAAATCCAGTGAAAGGAGAGTCACTGGTAGAGTCACCGTATGATACGGTGGGTCACCGTATGGTTTCCAGGAGAAGTGCAATTTGGACAAGTTGCTGAAGATGGAAAGGAAGTAGTCACCGTATGATACGGTGCCACTCACTGTATGATACGGTGACTGCGAGATCAGTGAAGACAGCAGGGAAGGCTGAAGATGGTGTAGTCACCGTATGATACGGTGACTAGGGCACCGTATGATACGGTGGCTGCGCAGAAAAGACTGCTTTTGAGGCAACGGCTAGTTTATGACTTGAGAGCTATAAATAGCTGGTTGCCTACCCCTTTGAGGGTCTCTTGGCCAGTGGAACAGGTGAGGTTGCCCAAGGAAAGCCAAGAGCAAGAAGAGAGAGCACTTGTTGAGGATTTGGAGTGATCCTAGTGCTTGTGAGAGAGTAACAAGAGCATCCTTTGATCTCTAGGGCTAGTGTGTGCTTAGAGTCATCTTGGGTTGTTCCTCTTGGTCTATGGCAAGACCTAGACCGGTTAGGCATCGGTGGTGAGCTTGCCAAGAGTGTGGAAGCCGCCGCAAGTTTGTACCTGGTCTTCAAGCTTCCCGTGTGAAAGAAGCTACGTGAAGAGAGCGCCCTTTGGACCGCATCACGTGCGGATCCTTACCTTCAGAGGAGCATCCGGAGTTGCCGGCGGGACGTGCCTGCGTCTTCACTCGAAGGGTGAAGAATGCTCTAGAAGGGATCGCCATCGAGTGGAGGGAGGGGTCGAGACTCCGGCGGGAGTGACCCAACGTGGATTAGGGGGAAGCGCCATCCTCCCGATACCACGGGCTAACTCTATCTCATCTCTTTACTTACTAGCATTTACTATTCCGTATTTACTTCTTGCTAGTAGACTTGATTGATAGGGACGCTTTTGCTCTTGGTAGAATTGCTTGTGTAGGGTTGCTCTTTGCTAGTCTTGCTAGTGTGTGCGCATCACATGCTTCTTGTCATCACTTAGCTTGATATTAGGTTGCTAAAGTACCTTACCGAAGGAAGTGAAAAGTGACTACCGATTCACCCCCTCTCTCAGTACTCCGTGGTCCTTACAAGTGGTATCAAAGCCTCATGCTTGTTGACGGTCCTTATAGCATACCTTTTACCGTCAACTACCTGCACTTAACAACCAAAATCGAACATCAAGAGTAGACATAGGGCTTATTACTAATCATTTCCACTAGTCTTGGTATATCTATGAGTGCAGGTGCAATCCATATGAAAACGGGGAAAAGAACACACCAATCATGGACTTTACCTTCATCGGATTTTCCCCGGAATAAAGATCTCACTCCAAAAGCCCAAAATCCACAAATAAAGACCCAAGTCAACACAATGCAAGTGGATCAGGAGTGAAGACAACCAGAGACATGAACCAGAGGAAGACCAGGCCCAGTGGGGCCTAGGCCAGGTCGGCCGACTCCTCTGGCCAGGTCGGCCGACCTACCAGGAAGGCCCCCCCTGGCCCATCTTCCTATGGCGGTTCACAACTGACCTCTGGAGGTCGGTTCCACCTACAATTAATGCCACCGACCTCGGGAACCGCCTCAAAGTTACCGACCTTCCAGGTCTATAAATAAAGGGGTACTCCCTCCCCTTGGAGGACATCAAACACAAAGGAGATAGAGGAGAAGACACAAGATGTAGTAGTAGGAAGAGAGTAGGATAGGAGGGCGGGGCAGTCCCCTCTTTGTAGGGAGCTAGCCCCAATCTTGTATCTTGATGGATACTTCCTTATGGAACAGTTCATTGTTCGTTCATCGTTCGTTCGTCGTTCGTTCTTGGTCGTTCGTCGTTCGTTCATCGTTCATTGCACTAGATCTATTTCTAAAGTAAGTATTCATGATATCCTTAGATTGGTTGTATCGTTCATAGTATTTAGATCTTGCTATACTTGCTTATGGGATCATCGCTCTGCAAAGGATGCTCTAATTTTCCAAATTGGTTTGAGATCGAGGTTAGAGTAGTAGTCGCTGGCATAGACGTGGTGTCTAGTCTAGAGGTTACCGGTGTTTGCCGTGTGTCCCACAGTTTGTAGAGGTAGACGGCAGGTGGTGACAGCCATGTCCGTCCTTTCGTAATCCTCCACGTTCGGGTACGTCGTAGAGCTACAGGCTTGCGTGGCTTGGCAGACCAAGCCTAAACCAGTGCCCGAAGTAAGCAAGTAGACCCTGATCTGTGCTATCCCGAGCATCCATACTCTAGTTCATCCTCTCTATACCCATGGCATCCTGTTGCATCTCTTTGTCCTTGGACAAAACCTACCTTGTTGCAGATTACATCCGTTCCTTGGGAAAAACAAATACGATACCTTGGAATACTCCCGGGTGAAGTGCTACAACGATACTCCGTACGCTTACGGAATTATCTGTGACCGTAAGAAGTGTCAACAAGCATTTCTGGCGCTGTTGCCGGGGAGCGGTTGCTAACTATGCTACGAACCAGGTTTGCCCTCGTAATCTATCTTTCACTTATCGTTTGTTTTTACTTCCTTTTTTTGAAAATTTACAAAAAAAAAAATATTTAATAGAGTCACAACCTACAATTCAATCCTTTTCCACTCCATGGGGGCGAGATCTTAGAGCCACCATCATTATCACAACCAATCTTTTCATCTAGCTATGATCTTCACCCCAGTTTTATTTCTATGATCAAAGGTCTATCCTTCTCTGTTTTTTTTTTAAAAAAAATGAAAATCTTTTTCAACGCTTGCGAGTGTTTGAGCACTTGTGTTCATGTTCAAGAAAACAAAAATTCAATGGCATGGAACATGAAACTTTGAAGTGGAAATTGTTTCCTTCTCCCTCAATGGGAAGGCAAAACAACGGTACACTTACACTGCTAAGAGGGTGGACGGCGATTGGAGAGAACTGCGAGACAAATTTTGTCTAGCATTTTCTTCTCGTATCTCGTATCACTTCTCTATGAGCAGAAATAATTAACTTTTGGCAAGAAGAGAAGGAGACACTTAGTGCGGCTTGGGTTTGGTCTTGGTCATCGATCGTTTCTGACTCAGAACTTCTGTTTCCCGAACCCGCTCGATTGCAACATCTCTATTCGGGGCTAGACAAAAACATCGCACTCTATCTTGACATGGCTGTTGGTGAATCATTTATCATAAGACCTATCCGAAGGAAGAGATCTTTTGGAGTGCATCATAGAGAACACTCCCCTCTCCTTCGAATCGCCAGAGGTATCCAAACCCAGCCATGAGGAGCCGCCAATAGTCGAATCTAAGCTTTCCTATCCTACATTTTACAATTCGACCATTGAGCCCGCATCCAAACCACGAACAATGAAGGAGGACAATGAACCTCTCGAGTTCTCTTTTCAAGTTCAAGGAAGAGTCAATCAAATACTTCAAGGATACCTTGAGCTACACCCATCAAAAGGAACCACCTATTCCCTTGACACTTCCCGAACCTTTGGAAGCTTGAGTTTCTTCTCATCAAGGGAATCAGGAGGGTTATTCCCTATAACCTCCTTTATTGGTGCCAATATCATGACCGACGGTGCTACTCCATATCATGGAATCAATCCGTACCTTGCGAACATCTCATACGTCGTTTTAACGGGAAGGAGACAGTGGACTGAATCAAAAGCATATCTCAATTCTTCTATATACAAGAAGAGAATGGAGCACTGGCCAAATCAGCGGATTAGAATTGAAAGAAATCAAAATTGGAGATAATATGTCGCTATTCAACTCAAGGGTGAAGTTCTTCGGGCAAATATTGAAAGGTGTTTGGAAGGGGCCATACATCGTCATTCACATGTCGACACACGGAGCAATCACACTCCAAGATGACAATGGTAATGCTCTCAAGGTAAATGGCCAACATTCCAAAAAAGTTTATCTTAAGCCCAATACAATTAGGAAATGTGATATCATTTACCCCAATTTTTTTGCAACCCTATTTTACCCTTGGCATTGATTTTATTTCCATGTATATATATGCAAAGCAGCACTGAAAAACTGGAGGCCAGTGGGGCCCTCACTGCGTCGGCCGACCCCCTTTGGCAGGTCAGGCGACGTCAGAGGGGCCCCTAATGGCTCCCTAATTTTCGTGCATTATCTCCCAACGTTCAGTAACATAAATCCCACTGATTTAGCCCTAGAAAAGCGCCAGAGAAATCAGGGAAATTCTTTCCATGTTTTCCCTATAAATCAATAACTTTTCTCCATCTTCTTTGCGCTTTTCCATCTCCATTTCTCACACCACGCCCACAAAACCTCCAAACCCACACCATGGACAGCAGCATCCGTGACTTTGAGGTTTCCGCAACCACTAGCCAGCTTGTGCGTGAGTTGGACCTTGAAAACATCCTTGACATAGCCACTCCTGTCCTTGAGCAAGTGATGAGCGTAGAGAGCATTCCCCTTCCTATCCCAACACCTACCATCACCCCTGTTTGAGCCAACCAAGAGGCTAAGAAAACCCTTAGCAAGAGCTTCACCACACCACCGCGTCCTACCCGCGGAGCCCTCACTCCTAAGAAGTCACCTTCCAATACCCCCGAAGGTTCCCTACGCCCTGGGGAGAAGTACGTTGGCACGCTCACTACCAAGAGCGGCAACGTGGTGTACCACAAGTATGAAGAGCGCACTCCACCCGGTGCACCAAAGGAGCAAGTCAATCGCCCCATCAAGATCAATAGTATCCGCGGAGGAGGAAAGCAACTTGTGCCACTGCTCACCTCAGAGGAAAAGAGAGGCGTTTTAGAATCCATAAGCACCACTCCCTCCAAGAGGGTGAGAAGGCGTCTCTCTCCTCCTATCAAGAGGGCTGGAGGAATGTACGAGAGTGAGGAGGAGAAAACACCAAAGAAGAAGCCTTACAACCGACTCCTCGCCAAGTACAATGACCTCCGTGATGACCACCTCAAGCTTGGGGATAAGGTAGCTGAAATGTAGGATGCCTTAGCGGAGCTTAGGGACAAGGTGGATAACTCTCGCCACAGCAACAACTCCAAAATCAAGCGGCTTTACAAAGAAATGGGAAAAGAGGATAAGTTCTACGTTTAGAATCCTCGCTAGAATCATTTCCCTTTAGGCGCGATCTCTCTATGCAACATGCTTGCATCTTTAATTTCCAATAATTTTGTAATGCGCCTTTAAGTTTGCTGCAATTCAATAATATTAGTGCTTCCCGGGTTTCCATACCGGCAGAGCAAGATTTGTGTTTCCATGTTTTGGTCGAATTTTGAAGGAAATAGGTAAAAGGCAAGTGTGGGGGAGAAAACACCGTCAAATCCGCATCAATCACGAGCAAATCACTCAGATCCAAAACAAGCAATTTAGTGGAGGACAACACGCGAAAAATCAGCATTGATGGGGCCCAGGCCAAGTCGGCCGACCCCACCAAGGGGGTCGGACGACGCCTGGTGGACCCCATCAGGCTCCTCTTTCCTCCTGCCAACTGAGTTTGCACCCTACACTGCCTTTCTACCTGCATTACTTTCTGAACCTTGCAAAATCAAATTAAAACTTGACTCACTAAAACTTGGAAACCGCATATAACCTTCCTGTGTTTGATGGACTTGCACACTTGTTATTTCTCGCTTCATCACCACCTGCTTGTGAGCACCATTTTCAGTAGGAACCCATGTTTTCCTAAGTTATTGGCAAGTGTGATCTGCTTCGACGAAATGATCCTTTGCTCAACTTGCAAGTCCTTGGAGATTTTATTTACGAAAATTAAAATACCATGTCTCAACGCTCCTCTCTTGATATTTATCTTCCTACCAAAGCCATATGATGCTCATACCCTTCATAAACCTAATACACATATGCTACTTGTTATTGCTTTGAGCCTTATCAAAATTGTGTGACCCTAGTGAGATACTTGTCATACTCCCCTGATCAAGATCACGTACACTCCACCTAATATGCTAAACTTCTACACTGGAAGTTAAGCAATACCTATCTCCATCCACCAAATAAATACTCCAAATCCCATGCCACCTACTCTCTCTCAGAAAAAAGAGTATCATTGGAGACATGGCTATGAAAAAGAAATAGAAAGAGAATAAACCCCTGCTCATACAAAAGTAGAGCAACAAGAAAAGGGGAAGAAAAGAAAAAGAAAGAAAAAAAAGAAAAGATAGCCATGTCCTCCTCATAAACTCCAAAAGAGAGAGAGAGAGAGAGAAAGGGACACAAAAAGGAGTACCACTTCCATTTCCACCACCATCCACACATGCACATCTTGATCAGGCTGCATGACTTGTGTTCTCCATGGATCCATTCTTTTGGTTCGGCAACATAAGTAATGCAAGTATGCCACTTTTCATCCCTACCAAGCTCCACATATCAACCTTAGAAGTAGGGCAGAAAGAGGCAACACCATCGCCTTGGTAAGGAAACATACACTTTGAGCGACTCGAGAGAATCATTTGAGGAGCAAGAGCCATGTTTTTCATGTTTTCAAAATGCCACTTCAAAACCTCCAAGGTACTTGTTAAGTGAAAGCTTGGTGACTTGAGTCACGAACGTTCCACTTAGCAATCACCCAAGGATGCATGCTAGACACCAAAAAGTTCACAAGTAGCTAGTGTGGCCAGAAATAACTTGTGTGCACGTTCCTATCTAGGAGGAAAAGTCCACCATGCTGAGCTCGCATCTTCACTCGAGACGAGTAAAGAGCCAGTGTGGGGGAGTTTGTTGACGGTCCTTATAGCATACCTTTTACCGTCAACTACCTGCACTTAACAACCAAAATCCAACATCAAGAGTAGACATAGGGCTTATTACTAATCATTTCCACTAGTCTTGGTATATCTATGAGTGCAGGTGCAATCCATATGAAAACAGGGAAAAAAACATACCAATCATGGACTTTACCTTCATCGGATTTTCCCGGAATAAAGATCTCACTCCAAAAGCCCAAAATCAACAAATAAAGACCCAAGTCAACACAATGCATGTGGATCAGGAGTGAAGACAACCAGAGACATGAACCAGAGGAAGACCAGGCCCAGTGGGGCCCAGGCCAGGTCGGCCAACCCCTCTGGCCAGGTCGGCCGACCTGCCAGGAAGGCCCCCCTGGCCCATCTTCCTATGGCGGTTCACAACCGACCTTTGGAGGTCGGTTCCACCTACATTTAATGCCACCGACCTCGGGAACCACCTCAAAGTTACCGACCTTCCAGGTCTATAAATAAAAGGGTACCCCCTCCCCTTGGAGGACATCAAACAGAAGGGAGATAGAGGAGAAGACACAAGATGTAGTAGTAGGAAGAGAGTAGGATAGGAGGGCGGGGCAGTCCCCTCTTTGTAGGGAGCTAGCCCCAATCTTGTATCTTGATGGATACTTCCTTATGGAATAGTTTATCGTTCGTTCGTCATTCGTTCTTGGTCGTTCGTCGTTCGTTCATCGTTCGTTGATCATTCATTGCACTAGATCTATTTCTGAAGTAAGTATTCATGATATCCTTAGATTGGTTGTATCGTTCATAGTATTTAGATCTTGCTATACTTGCTTATGGGATCATCACTCCGCAAGGGGTGCTCTAATCTTCCAAATTGGTTTGAGATCGAGGTTACAGTAGTAGTCGCTGGTATAGACGTGGTGTCTAGGTTAGAGGTTACCTGTGTTTGCCGCGTGCCCCACGGTTTGTAGAGGTAGGCGGCAGGTGGTGACAGCCCTGTCCGTCCTTTCGTAATTCTCCACGTTCGGGTACGTTGTAGAGCTACAGGCTGGCGTGGCTTGGCAGACCAAGCCTAAACCCGTGCCCGAAGTAAGCAAGTAGAACCTGATTCGTGCTATCCCGAGCATCCATACTCTAGTTCATCCTCTCTATACCCATGGCATCTTGTTGCATCTCTTTGTCCTTGGACAAAACCTACCTTGTTGCAGATTACCTCCGTTCCTTGGGAAAAACAAATACGATACCTTGGAATACTCCCGGGTGAAGTGCTACAATGATATTCTGTGTGCTTGCAGAATTATCTGTGACCGTAAGAAGTGTCAACAGTGCTCAAATTAAGGCTTAACCGCCTTTGAGTAAGGATGCCAGGAGGAAGCGGGCCACCCACATTTGATGGGACCGATTATGCCTATTGGAAGGCTCGCATGCAAGCTTACCTAGAGGCTATCGATCCCGACATGTGGCGTGTGACAAATGAATTGGTTGAGCTTGTCGCGGACGATAGGAGGGTCAATGAAAAACTCACTAAAGCTAATGCTAAAGCTAAAAATGCTTTGTTTGAGGCTATCACTAAGGATGTCTTTGCTCGCATCAAGTCCGCGGGTACCGCTCATGAGATTTGGCAACAAATACAAGTTACTCATGAGGGTTCCTCGGACGTGAAAGAGGAAAGATATTATGTGCTCAATGATAAGTATGACTCCTTTACTATGACTTCATGTGAATCTATTAATGATGCATATTCTCGCTTGAACTTGATTGTGGAGGACATCAACTCACTCGGGGTTAAGGAGATGATCGAGGATGCCGACCTCGTGCGCAAGATCTTGAGGATTCTACCGAGGAAAAAGTACGACTCCCTCATCACGTGCCTCTTCAATAGCTCACTCGAAGACCTCACAACACACAAGTTGATCGGGAAGATCACCGCCTTCGAGAGCTACCACCTCGACTACGTGCCCGACGAGAAGCCGAACAAGAATCTTGCTTTTTCGGCCGAGGGCACGAGCAAGAAGAAGAACAAGAAGGTAATCGTCCCTGAGTCAAGTGAAGATGAGGGTGATGAAGATATTGATGAAGAAGAGTACTTGCAAATTCGCCCCGACAAACTCGCACTTATCATGAAGAGAAGCAACTTCTTCAATCGAAGGTCAAAGAAGGACTCCGTGTGGTATAATTGTGGTGACAAAGGCCACTTTGCAAAGGAGTGCACCAAGCCAATCAATAAGCCTAAGAAGAAGCCACAAGAGTCTAGTGATGATGAGGAAGAAGAGCCAAGGGTCAAGTACAAGAAGAAGAAGAAATTCGCCAAGAAGGACAATCCCAAGGCCAAAGATAAGAAGAGACCATCACAAAGGGGCTTCGTGGCACAAGATTGGATGACCGACGATGAGTCAAGCGAGGAGGAAGAAGATAGTGATGACACGTCTCACAAGGGCAAGCAAGTTGCTGGGATTGTGCTCACTAACATCACAAGTGACCTAGCTTCAGCTCCCATGTGCTTGATGGCAATGGATTTTGATAGTGATGATGAGGATGAGGAGAGTGGAAGTGAAGATGAAGAGTTTGAAGAGGAAGACCGGCCAACCTACAAGGAATTGATGTGTGCTCTTGATCTTGCTGGGAAGATGTTGAAGAAGAAGGACAAGACCATTGCAAGGCTTGAGAAGGAGCATGAAGTGGCCGTCTTTCGAGTTGAGCAACTAGAAGATGAGCTCAAGGACCTTGCCTCTTCTCACAAGATTGTGGAAGAAGACTATGAGAATCTCCATGAGAAGCATGAGGCCCTTGAAGTTGCATATCAAGCGCTCAATCTCGAAATGAGTAACAAATCCTCTTCTAGCTCATCTACATCAAATTCATCTTATGTTACTTGTGATGAGCTAACCCCTCTCGTGAGCATGTTTCGCTTGATGCGACTATTTTGAAGGAATATCACAAGCTCAAGGAGGAGAGGGAGATGGTGATGGATGGCTTTGAGAGGCTTACAAGGGGAAGAACCATTCACAAGCAAATCCTTGGAAGGAATCTCATCAACAACGCTGCACACAAGGGTCTTGGTTCCTACCCCACCACCACCAACATAATCGGCAATGAAGACACCATCCCATCTTGGGTGGTTCCTCTCTTGGCGGATGACTACTATTGTGAGAAGTGTTGTCAAGATGGACACACTTACAAGAATTGCCCCAAGGTGAGGAGTTCTAATGCTATGCCTAATCCTAACTTGTTCAATGAGAACACGCACTTCAAGCTCTTTAGGGACAAGAAAGGCAAGTTGAAGGCAAAGGCACTTGGACCACCGGACAACAAGCGGAAGATTCGGAAGATTTGGGTCCCCAAGTATGTCGTTGACCGTGAGCGGCCAATGAAGTACGAGTGGGCCCGCAAGACCAGGACTTAGATGGATGGTGGTGGTGGACCAACTGCCAAGTTGAATATTCATCAAGGTCCACCACAAGCTTCGAGTGCTTCATCGACATATCTACTCTTCAAGGAGATACCCTTGTATCATAGTAGTGGTAGTTTTCTTTTCTTGCATTTGTCTTGCATGGTAGTTAGGTGCTCCTTTGTGAACTAGTATGTTTGCATCCATGCATGTGTAAATAACTAAAAAGAAAATAACATAAAAATTAGTTCAAGGGCTAACTTTCTCAAGATAGTCATGAGCATGGGGGATGTTTGAGTTGGTGGCTCGTATGACTCAAGGCAAGGTTTGGCTCATGATGATTAAGCTTGAGAGAGGTTCAAACTTGACCTTGAGTATGTTTCCTTTATGCAATGTCTTTAAATTTGCTTGCATTTCACATGGCATATTTACTTTTCCTTGCATTTGTATGATATGCTTGTTTCATGCATTGCATATAGGAAATCACAGAGGAGCCATCACACTATGTGGAAAGTGCTTCATGTTCTATATGATACCACATCCCATAAAAATGTGATTAAAGGAAAGGATTTGAGCTTCATGCCCATTGAGCATTGCATAATGATCCTCGAGGTTAAATCTACTCGCACGGGTCATTGGCAAGGGCTCATACATACCCCTCCTTTGGTTTTCTCTCTTTTGGCTCTTATTGGCTTGCATCTTATTTGGTTTTCAAAAATTAATATATGCCTAAGTGCAGCCTATATTGGCTTATTTTCAAAGGAGTGGTTGAGAGTTCCCTTTCTAGTCCATGCATGGTGTTTATTTGGTTTTTGTGTGAGATGTATGGACAAAGAAAGAATTTTCCTTGAAATCAGCTTTTTTGGTGGTCACCGTATCATACGACGCTAATCACCGTATCATATGGTGATTATTTTTACTCAGAGATCTCACTGGACAGGAATCTACTGTCACCGTATCATACGGTGCCAGTCACTATATGATACGGTGATTAGATGCTCAGCGCCTGTTGACGGTGAAAAAATCATGAATTTACCGTCAACATATCGGTAAATAAAAAGCTAATCACCAAGGTTCTGTGCATAGTAGTTAGGAATTAACATACTTCCACAAATTTTGGTGAATTCTCGATGCAGGAGTAAATAATGGAGGAAACTGGCCCTGACTCGAAGAAAAATCAGGCCGGCCGGCCCCACCATATGCCGGCCGGCCCCCCTTGGTGCCCAAAGGCCTCGGCCTTCCTCCAGCAGGCTGTAAATGGGCTCAAACGTCACAAACCAAAGCCTGTTCAGCAGAATTCCACCGACATACTGTCTGGTGGGCTGTTTGGGCCTCAACTTGGCCCTTACTCAAGTTCTGCCGCCCTCACGAAGCCACCGACCTATGGACCGACTTCAGGAGGCAATCAGGGACGTCCAGGAGTGAGGCGGTGGCGAACCGCCACATCGGGCGGCGGGCCGGCCCCCCTGGTAGGCCGACCAGCCTGCCTTGGCGCGCCCGCCACTCCACCTCGCGCTATAAGATGCCCCCTGTCCTAAGGACCCTATAAATACCCCTGGTGTCCGCAGGAACAACTCGCACCTCACTGATCCAAGAGATCCATTACTCATTTGTACAAGTAGAGTTATTATTTGGGAGTTAGAGTAGAGTAGAGTAGAGTGAGAGCTCTTCTCGAGGTTCCGGAAGTCTTCTCGGAGTTTCGGTATTGTTTTTGTATCTTAACTCTTGTAGAATTACTCTTTTAGTATTCATATAATTATTTTTATAATTATTTAGTTTATTCTTTATTTATTTCCTTTAGTAATTCTTTTCTATTTAAGTTTATTTACTTAAGTTAAGCTAGTGCTTATAATAGTCTTGTTGTGGCTTTCGTGATTGTGTGTAAGTAGTATGAGTGAGTGCTTTGTCGTGCTCTGAAACAACATGACTTGAGTGTGCATAACCTTAGCTATAGTACATAACCTTGTAGAATTAATTGTTAGAAGTAAATAGATGTAAGATTAATATATAGGAATCTTTGCCTCTATCTCGTTGTTCTCCCAATGTAACTTCTACTATCTCTCTTTTATTTCCTTGGATTATATGGTGAGTGCCACCCATATATCATGTACCTCTTTTACCCCCGTCTTAAGTAAGGTATTGTTATTTCGCATAATAGTATCTACTTTGTTACATTTTCAACTTCCTATCGCGCTACTTCCCTGAGGAAAATATAAATACGATAACCCTAGAATACTCCAAGGTGAAATGCTACAATGGTGTTCCGTGCGCTTGCGGAATTAATGGAAAATTAATTATGCACATATTCACCGCCAACAAGCATTTCTGGCGCCGTTGCCGGGGAAGTAGCAGCTAGGATTTTGAAGTATAACATTGTATACTATTGTGAAAGTAACTTTACTTACTTTTGCGGGCTTACCCTTGTCCTGTTTTCTTGTTGTGGACTTTTAAACAGGACCGTGCATGACTGGTTTTGCCCTACCAGAAAACTTCCACTCCGACCCAGAGCAGTTCTTGTGGAGGGCGAGAGCAAGACTCACCCCTCCTTCCGCACGTACAATGTCCAAAGCTCTGGCTGTCAAAGAATCCACTCCACCGGTCATCGACCTACCCGCCTCAACCTCAACCAACAACAACATGGGTGAGCCGGTCGAGAAGTCGATCCATGAGTTCTCCGCACCGAACATGGAGGACATCCGCGTGGGACACCTCCCACGCATCAACAACAAGGACTACGAGCTCAAGCCGGCCCTGCTCAACATGATCTTGGCCAGTCCTTTCTGTGGCAAACCTTCGGAGGATGCAAACTCTCACCTCCAGCGGTTCTTGATGACGTGCAACACGTTTGCATGCAAGGATCAATCTCAAGAAGAGATTCGCTTGCAGATCTTTCCATTCTCACTGTTGGGGAAGGCCTTGCAATGGTTCTACGCGAACGTCGAGGCTCTCAACACCTGGGAGGCGTGCTCAAATGCCTTCCTCGCTAAGTTCTTCCCACCGGGCAAAACAACTGCCCTGCGCAACAAGATTACGGGCTTTCAACAGCTCGCAGATGAGTCCATCTCTAAAGCATGGACGAGGATGCAAGATTACGTGCTCGCATGCCCACATCATGGCATGGAGCCGTGGCTCCTCATCCAAAGCTTCTATCATGGACTAACGCCTACCGCAAGGGAGAACCTCGATGCCGCTTCGGACGGCTCTTTCTTCTCGCTTAGCGTGACAAACGCTAAGAAGTTGATTGAGAAGGTGGTGGCCAACCAAAGCCACGACGAACGTCAAGTGTTCCCAAGCAAGGGACGTGGAGTACATCAAGTGGAGGCCTTGGACATGCTTGCTCTCAAGCTTGATCAAGTCCTTGAGAAGATGAAGACTCCGCAAGATCTGCAGGTTGCGGATTCCCGCATGACATGTGAAGAGTGTGGCAACACGGGGCACCTGGGAATTCATTGCCCCAACGCTATGGAGGAATGCAACTTCCTCAACAATGGCAATGGATTCCGCCCCCAGAACAACTACGGCTGGAACTCCAAGCCCGACCTCTCCTTCAACAGAAGTCAGGGAGGTAATGGTAATGGTAACGGTAATTTCTCTCGCTTTGAGCCCTCTATCAAGGATCTAGTGCTTGGCCAAGTTAAGATCAATGAAGGCATTAGTAAGAAATTTATTTCTACTGATAAGGCCTTCGAAAGCATAGATGCTAAGCTAGAGTCGTTCAGCACTGCACTGCAAAACCATCTGAGCCATAATAAAATGCTAGAAACGCAAATTGCTTCGGCTGTGCAGCCTCCTGTCGTGGGAAGACTTCCTGGGCAACCTGAAGTGAACCCCAAGGAGACTGTAAATGCAATAACTATCAGGTGTGAAGAAAGGTATGAGGATTCTCCGTACCCTGAGGACGCAATGAAGAAGGATCTTGGATGTCTGAGCATTCCGTGCTTGGTCAACGAGTGATGCTTCTCTCGAGCGCTATGCGATGTGGGAACAAGTGTGAGCATCATGCCAAAGGCGATTCATGATTGGTTAAACCACTCATTATCTCCGACGAAGATGCGCATACTAATGGCCGACCGATCAGTACGCATTCTTGAGGGGATAGCCAAGAACGTCCTAGTTCAAATCAAGGATCTCTTTGTTCCCGTTGATTTTGTTGTGCTTGACATGGAAATAGACGACAAGATCTCTCTCATCTTTGGGAGGCCATTCTTGAGCACCACCAATGCCAACATCAACATGGGGACAGCGGAGATCCACTTGGACTTCAATGGCGGAGAAAAGACATTCAACTTCAAGCCAAAAGTTGAACAGTGCAACCAAGTGAGGGTCTTCTATGGAAAGAACCCAAGAGAAGTGGAGAAGATTGAAATCACTCCACCCATGCCGCAGCCAGACAAGCTCATCACACACATGAGGAACTACCTGGCACGAGAAATGGAAAGACGGCCAGCCAATTATTGGAGAAGTCCGAAAAAAGTACCCGCGCAGCCCAAGACGCCACAAGCACCCTCAGCACTTCAAGAAGCAACAGGCGAGTCAAAGTCGCTAAGGAAGAGGAGAGCTAGGCACGCCAAGAACAAACGGGCAGCAAAGGTACCCACAGAGGAGAGTACAACATTGGCGCCTACAACAATGGTCACCGCCACAAGCACAAAGAAGTCAACCAAAGTGTGGCAGAAGAAAGACAGAACCTCTACACCTCCTGATTCTCCGGCGAGCGAGGTCCAATCGAGCTGAACAAGAAGGAGAACGACTAGCTCAAAGACGTAAAAATGATAGCCCTCCGATTGGGGAGGCCATCCGAACCGTTATCCTTTAGCCAGGCCTGGCACTTGCTTTTTCATTAAACTTAGAAAAACAAAATAAAAAAAAATTAAAATATAAAAACACCAAAAATAGTAAGGTTCCCGGCGATGCCCACTAGGGGCTAGCCACTTGTATCAACCTCATTCTTTTTGCAGGTGTTGACGGTCGTTACGGACCAATTTCGACCGTCAACTAGCTCAATAAACAAGAAGGATTGGACACTCTTTACATGCACTTTATTTAAGAATAACCTAGTTCCACATGTACCTCTAGATTTTAGTGTGCAGGTGGAATAAGGGAGAAATCCAGGTGAACTCATGCCCCAAGGCGACGAATCAACACTTCTACACAACAACGTTCGCCGCGGGAATACAATTCCAAGACAAAAGGCCAAATCTCGTCAAAGTCCAACACAACTAAGGCCAAATGCACCTGGACCAGAGAAGTGGACCCAGAGGGGGAGCCACCTGCCAAAGCCCAGCCCAGGAGGGGCCAGGCACAGGTCGGCCGACCCCCCTGGCCAGGTCGGCCGACCTGGCAGGGTGGCCCCCTGGGCCCATCTTTCTATGGCGGTTTGTAACCAACCTCTGGAGGTCGGTTCCCCCTGCATTAAATGCCACCGACCTCGGAAACCGCCTCAAAGTTGCCGACCTTCAAGGACTATATAAGGAGGGGTACCCCCCCTCCTTCCAGGACACACAATACACAAGGATCATTCCCTCCTCCTCACACTAGAGCTAGAGGCAATTCTAGGTAGTGCTAGGCTGAGTAGTGGGCTGCCCTATTGCTCCCAAAGTCTTGTGGAGAATTCGGTAGCGCTCTTGTATCCTTTCTTTCTCTTTGTAAGACTTGTTATTTAATCTATGGAATACAAGTATTCATATAGTTGTTATGAGCTTGCTTGTTCTATCATGATCTTGTATGATCGTTCGTTGCTCGTTCGTGCTCGTTCATCGTTCGTTCTTCGTTCGTTCATACTCGATCATCGATTATTCTTGAACTTGCTTAATCGTTCATCGTTCGTCGCTCGTTCTTGAGCGACGAACGCTTATGCATGACTTAGTGCTAGCTTTGATTCCTTTTATCTAGTTTATGCTAGTTAGGCCAGATGTTCTCCTGTTTAGGCATCGGGCTCATTGTCCTGCAAAGGTGCTCTAGATTTATCACCCCGTCGATCCGAAGGGTTGGGGGTGCCTCGAGGGATCTAGAGTCGTGGTTAGTAACGCCGGCATGGTGCCGGGGTAGTCTATCCACCCTTGGGTATGTGCGTGTCCCACGGTTTGTAGAGGTAGGTGGCAGGAAGTGACAGCCCTGTCCATCCAAAGGAACCCTCCACGTTCGGGCACGGCATAGGAGTACGTAAATAGGCCGTAGTCGCGAGGCAGACCTTGCATATGCCGGATCTCCCGATGTTGCCTAGGCATTAGACGCTTGCTTGTGCTTGCATAACGCTAGATGATAGGTAGAGGTTGTGCACGCTATATGAATGTTGTACCTTTGGAGTAGTAGCTCGCTAGTCTAACTTAGCACTGCTTAGGATTGTATCTCGCCTTTTATTAGAGAGAGTGGAATGCCTTCGTGTGTGTCACACTATCCCTATTATTATTAAACCTTACCCCTGCGTTGGAATGTGGTTATATCACCTATCGTTTGTACACCATGAACATAAGTACTCTTGTCAACCATGTCTTCCTTTGGGAAAATATAAATACGATACCCTGGAATACTCTCGGGTGAAATGCTATAACGGGTTATCCGTCCGCTTGCGGATATTCTATTTAACATGACAAACCTTATAATTCATATCTAGTACTTGTTACTAGTTGTGGATTATTTGGTTAAATAGTGCAAGTGAACAATTCCATAACCCCCGGCGTCTCCCCGCGGTCGCGTGTTTCCCGCGTGACCGTAAGAGACGCCAACAGCAGGTACAAGAAGGATTGAGGAGGCGGCCTATTCAAGCTTAAGCCTTGCAAAGGCTCAAGCTTGGGGTGGACCCGCAGGTAAGTCGGTGATTCAATACAAGCTTAAGTCTCGCAAAGGCTCAAGCTTGGGGAGGACCGCCAGGTAAGTATTTCTATCGATTAATAAAATACTCCCTGTTTAAATAAAAATGCTAGAATCTTTGTGATTGCTACACTTAAAGGAAATGATAAGTAATTACATGATAGCTCCCCTTGTGTTGCATTGATGCAACCTCTACTCCTGACATGTGTGTTATTTATACTTGAGCATAGTCACGTCACTTGTGTTGCTACATTTTGTGGGTTGCATACATCACAACAAGTCTAAGCATTGAGAACTATGATATGGCATGATTAGGATTTTTGCAGTTCTTAGCATGGTAAAAGTTCAGAGATGTTTTCATTCTAATTGCTGCAAGTACCTAAAAACCCTTTCGTTTTGCAAACACTTCCCTTGTGAGGATTTATTTACCTACCAAAGCCACATCATACAGATATAGACATCCTCACTCATAGCTATTTGTTCATGCGTTGAGTTTTGTTAAGGTTTAAATGCTCTTGAGAGTAAGCACTCTAAATCTTGGTCATTATTCCTTGGCGTGAGTTTTTGTTTTCTTTCCACCAAAAAGGAATGTTTGAAAAATCATCAAACATTTCCATCCATCCATCATCACTTCATTTGCAAAATCTTTTGGGTCTATATCAAAAAGCTCAAGAATATTTTGAAAATGCTCATGAATCTGTCATCGCTAGTGCCAATGCATCATGGAGTCTAAAAAAAAGAAAAAAAAGAAAAAAAAAAGAGAGAGACTCCATGATTTGCAAATATGCACTAAGGTTCTTATCATAAACATCTTGAGTGTGAGCATAAAAGAAGACCAAAAGTTTGCAAAACCATCTCCATCAGTGTGTGTTTATCTTCTCCCCCTCCATCACCATCTTCCATATGACCGAGATATAAAGAGTTGCTATGTCTCTTGAGATTTATTCTTTAGCTTTACAACATACTCATGACAAATGTGCATATCCTCACCAAGCTCCACATACAAGCCTCATTTGGTAGAAGGTAGGATTTGAGTGAAGCTTGTAAGAATAGACTCACTAGAGGGAAGGGAAGTGTGAACCAAAACAAAGGAGAAATTTTTACCTTGTCTTGCAGCACATAAAAACTCTGGACTTGAACCTGCTAGAATTGTTTTGTCCAAAAGTGCTGTTCTAGTTCTCAATGCTATATGACAAGGTGAATCATACACGCCCCACACATGTGCAACACTCGTGAAAATTCCGTACTCTTCTATACTTACCATCATTTAGGGAGTACGTGGTTGCATCTTTATTACCCTTGGGGCGCTGTCTTTGTAACTCCTGATCCGCTGGTGCCCTGAGTTGTTTGCTCGAGGACTAGCAAAGTTAAGCTTGGGGAGTGTGTTGACGGTGCAAAAATCATGAATTTACCATCAACATATCGGTAAATAAAAAGCTAATCACCAAGGTTCTGCGCATAGTAGTTAGGAATTAACATACTTCCACCAGTTTTGGTGAATTCTGGATGCAGTAGTAAATAATGGAGGAAACTGGCCCTGACTCGAAGAAAAGTCAGGCCGGCCGGCCCCACCACAGGTCGGCCGGCCCCCCTTGGTGTCCAAAGGCCTCGGCCTTCCTCCAGCAGGCTGTAAACGGGCTCAAACGTCACAAACCAAAGCCTATTCAGCAGAATTCCACCGACATACTGTCTGGTGGGCTGTTTGGGCCTCAACTTGGCCCTTACTCAAGTTCTGCCGCCCCCACGAAGCCACCGACCTACGGACCAACTTCAGGAGGCAATCAGGGACGTCCAGGAGTGAGGCGGTGGCGAACCGCCACATCGGGCGGCCGGCCGGCCCCCCTGGTAGGCGACCGGCCTACCTAGGCGTGCCCGCCAATCCACCTCACGCTATAAGATGCCCCCTGTCCTAAGGACCCTATAAATACCCCTGGTGTCCGCAGGAACAACTCGCACCTCACTGATCCAAGAGATCCATTACTCATTTGTAGAAGTAGAGTTATTATTTGGGAGTTAGAGTAGAGTAGAGTAGAGTGAGAGCTCTTCTCGAGGTTCCGGAAGTCTTCTCGGAGTTTCGGTATTGTTCTTGTATCTTAACTCTTGTAGAATTACTCTTTTAGTATTCATATAATTATTTAGTTTATTCTTTATTTATTTCCTTTAGTAATTCTTTTCTATTTAAGTTTATTTACTTAAGTTAAGCTAGTTCTCATAATAGTCTTTGTCACACCCGGTTTTAAGGCCAAAACCGAATGCTCATCTATATGTGTGCCCAGGATCAAGTTTCACACATATAGGACAAAGTAAAGTAAAACAGATAACCAATGTCATAATTACATCGTTAAATATTACAATAAATGTCTCAAAGGACTAAAAGAAATACAAACGCTAGCGGACGGCTCCATAACGCCACAGGCAGTCGACCGGGGGCTCCACAAGCTTAGCCTTCACCATCATCTCCAAGTGGTCCATCTTCACTCTCTGAGCAGCATATCATGATTGTAGAGGAAATAGCAAGCGTGAGTACCTTCCGTACTCTGCAAGTGTAGGAAAAGATGACATGCAAGCTTATATGAAAGAAAGGCTATCAACATGGTTTATAGCAGAAAGCAACTACCACTAAGACACTTATTAAAGCACCTATTTACTATATGTGTTAACCCTCCCAAAAGAACCAACCAGCCAACTAGGTTCTACCTGAACCAAAACCAAACATGGCTCCTACCTGGAAACCATCCAAACCGACCAACTGACCAACCATTCCCAAACCAAAGGCCACTAATCATGTGAGGATCCAGGTCGCTCTTGACCGTGAGCACGGCTGTCATGACAGTTTTACACTCTGCAGAGGTTGTACCACTTTACCCACAAGTCGTGATTTCGTCCCCTGTTGCCAGGTGGGCTAAATTCTCCTTTATGCCGATGCCGGCCAAGCACATGCACACTTCCTTAGGTGTGCGGCCAGGAGATCACTACGAGGCTTTTACAAAGGGTCTCCCAGCATGTACTCGCCCACTAAGGTTCCACCGATGGGGGACTACCTTTAAGTAACCTGTCCACCCAAGAGCCCCCTCTTGTGCCTTGCGGGTCATAGGAACTACCTTTAAGTAACCTGTCCGTCCCCGCGCCCCCAACATGCTCATACAAAACTGGGAGAACTCCTAATTAATCAGCCAAGCTGTTCCATAGAAGCCTTGTGATGGCACTGTAAATCCTGGGTTGTCGCTCCACGAACCGGTCCTTAGCTAGCTTGAGCAAGACTAACACAAACCGAAGTCTCGTGCATACTACACCATCATCAAACATCCCACTTGCTCAAGCTACAGCACACCTAAGTTCCATGTTGCTAAAAGGTTACACCATCCCCATGATTAACGTGCAAGTGAACCATTAGTCAAGATTATTAGCAAAATTAAATTAACCCAACCAGATCAGCAAGCTAAGCATGACCTACCCGATCAAACCACTATCAACTACCACACCCAGGCGACAAGGAATGATAAGGAACAGGATAATGACACATAGGATTCAAATTAAACGCAATGCAAAACTAAACTAGAGGGAGAATGAAAATAGGATCAAAATGCGTCAAGGACACTTGCCTCAACCTGGGTGCTGCTGCTCAGAGCCTTCAAGTTCTTGATCTTCATCTCGGTGGTTCTCTCGAACAGCGCGTTCTCTATTTAACGATAACATACAAAGCAGCAAACACAAACAATTCAGAACAGTACACCAAACATCATCTAAAGACTACAAAAACAGCACTAACAGAAAGTGCTCGTCTCTACGATCATTTGAGCGCAAGAATCGCTGAAAACAAAGCTACGACTAAAAAGTTATGACGTTTTCAAGTTTTCAGGACTAAACAGGAAAAACAGACACGCTTGAACAGGATAAACGTGAGCGTTCCCGTGGATTGGCAGCATGATATGATATAAGATTTGAACAGAAATATTCAGGACCCTCTAGAACACGTTCTGACAAGACGGTTTGGACAGTAACAGAAAGGAGAAGGAGATCGACCTGTTAGAACATGACGTGGTCCTGCAGCGGCGATGTCTGTTTGGATCGCGTTCCTGGTGGCTTCGATGCAGATCAAGGGAATCCCTCCTGTGAGGACGAAGACAACTTGATGGAACACGCGTGTGTATGGTTTAGGGACTAAAGAAAGGCAGGAATCGACAGGAACATCGAATAGAATTACCATCAGGCGCTGGGCGCATCCAGATCTGGAGGGCAGTGATGACGGTGCAGCAGATCCTGGTCGCGTCGGGGCAGATCTCGCCGAGATCTTCAGGTATGTTGTAGAGGACAACAAGGCGCACCTCCTGGTAAATTTTGGCGGTGTTTGATTGGGTAGATCGCCGGGAACGCGGATGCCAACAGGGGGCGACGTGGCTGGGCGCGAGTGCAGGGAGCGGCGGCAGCAGCCTGGCGGCGTTGTTTGTGTTTGAGGACAATGGGGAGGACGTGGGGAGGGCCTGGATTTATAGGGGAGGAGGGCTGGTTGCTTAGGAAAGAGGTAGAGAAAGAAAGGAAGGCAATAAAAGCATTGATTGGCGGTATTTAATTGTTTGTCTCTTTCCATTTCAGCACATATGGTAGGTGGGCTGAACATAGATGGTGTTGCCGGTAACACGTGCTGGACAGGTAGACAACAACGAGCGGGAAGAGAGACGGTACTGGTCATTGATCTTAAGGGATAGGACATGGTATAGCTGCACGCAAACTCATCAAAGGCGGAGGCGAAGCGGCTCATTGTGAGGCGTTGACGAGTTCGAGTTTGACTCCAATGGCGGAATGGCGGCGATTGTGTTTAGGATTTAGGGCCGCATGGGTTGGGGCTGGGGCGTATATGGCACGGCAAGTGGCTGTAGAGGATTGCGGCTCGAACATGGGCGAAAGATGGAGGAAACCTTTTGGGCGGGAATAGAAAATAACACCAACGGAAGAGAAGAAATGAGTCGAGCAAAAGGAATTGACACAAGGCCTCGCTGCGGATTATATTTCTCGTTTCTATTTCCTAGATTAAAAGAAAACAAATTCTAATCGGGGTTTTTTTTTAAATACTTTTCCATACAAAGAAAATCCTACATGCATCTAACCAGCATGAATGCAACAAACATTTATAATATAACCTAAATTCATTATTTAATTTAGAAAATAATTCTTTTGCCTAAATAACAAGGTTAACAACCTAAATAAATCTAAGAAAATTTTAATCTATTTCAAAATCCTTAAAATTTAGTGAAATTATAGTCACATTCCAAAATTAGAAATTTTGGGGTGTGACAAACTACCCCACTTAACAAGAATCTCGTCCCGAGATTCAGGGAGAGGCTAGAAAGAAAACCTAATTGGATGGGCAACTCTTCTTCTCATTCTTCAACTCGATAACTTTTCCCTTGATCGTGCATATTCAGTTTACTCCAACTCCAAGGGTAAGGTTAGAAGTCAGCTCTACCCCACTTAGGTTAGCACTTGGAATCTTGCGTCAACCTTTCGTTAGCATCTGCTTCGGTGTGTTGTTGGCGCCATTGGAAAGCATTACTTTGCATCACTTTTTTTTCAAACTAGAACAATGGCAAAGGAAAAAGGAACGATCAACAAGGGCCAACTATGGAAGAAGGATAGAAAAGGGAACCCAACAAAACTAATTCTAACTATGTTTATATTAGCAAGGATGTCATTGTAAAGGCAAGCGCTTCACAACACATCACCACTCAAACAAAGATCCAAATCAATACAAAGCACACGACACTCAAACAACAACGCTCTATAACGAAGTTAATAAGATAGGGGCAGGCTCCTAGGGGTAATAATGATGCTCTACCAGATATGAAAGGACACAAATCACTTTATAGAATAGACAAAGAATAGGCAAGTTGAGAAGAGAATAAAAGATCAAGAGAGAATACAAATCGGATTTTTCAAAATAGTTTTGAAAATAAGAATTTGGGACAACCATTCTATCTAAGCTTGCGTCCTACGGTCGACACGGCTCTGATACCACTCTGTCACACCCGGTTTTAAGGCCAAAACCGAATGCTCATCTATATGTGTGCCCAGGATCAAGTTTCACACATATAGGACAAAGTAAAGTAAAACAGATAACCAATGTCATAATTACATCGTTAAATATTACAATAAATGTCTCAAAGGACTAAAAGAAATACAAACGCTAGCGGACGGCTCCATAACGCCACAGGCAGTCGACCGGGGGCTCCACAAGCTTAGCCTTCACCATCATCTCCAAGTGGTCCATCTTCACTCTCTGAGCAGCATATCATGATTGTAGAGGAAATAGCAAGCGTGAGTACCTTCCGTACTCCGCAAGTGTAGGAAAAGATGACATGCAAGCTTATATGAAAGAAAGGCTATCAACATGGTTTATAGCAGAAAGCAACTACCACTAAGACACTTATTAAAGCACCTATTTACTATATGTGTTAACCCTCCCAAAAGAACCAACCAGCCAACTAGGTTCTACCTGAACCAAAACCAAACATGGCTCCTACCTGGAAACCATCCAAACCGACCAACTGACCAACCATTCCCAAACCAAAGGCCACTAATCATGTGAGGATCCAGGTCGCTCTTGACCGTGAGCACGGCTGTCATGACAGTTTTACACTCTGCAGAGGTTGTACCACTTTACCCACAAGTCGTGATTTCGTCCCCTGTTGCCAGGTGGGCTAAATTCTCCTTTATGCCGATGCCGGCCAAGCACATGCACACTTCCTTAGGTGTGCGGCCAGGAGATCACTACGAGGCTTTTACAAAGGGTCTCCCAGCATGTACTCGCCCACTAAGGTTCCACCGATGGGGGACTACCTTTAAGTAACCTGTCCACCCAAGAGCCCCCTCTTGTGCCTTGCAGGTCATAGGAACTACCTTTAAGTAACCTGTCCGTCCCCGCGCCCCCAACATGCTCATACAAAACTGGGAGAACTCCTAATTAATCAGCCAAGCTGTTCCATAGAAGCCTTGTGATGGCACTGTAAATCCTGGGTTGTCGCTCCACGAACCGGTCCTTAGCTAGCTTGAGCAAGACTAACACAAACCGAAGTCTCGTGCATACTACACCATCATCAAACATCCCACTTGCTCAAGCTACAGCACACCTAAGTTCCATGTTGCTAAAAGGTTACACCATCCCCATGATTAACGTGCAAGTGAACCATTAGTCAAGATTATTAGCAAAATTAAATTAACCCAACCAGATCAGCAAGCTAAGCATGACCTACCCGATCAAACCACTATCAACTACCACACCCAGGCGACAAGGAATGATAAGGAACAGGATAATGACACATAGGATTCAAATTAAACGCAATGCAAAACTAAACTAGAGGGAGAATGAAAATAGGATCAAAATGCGTCAAGGACACTTGCCTCAACCTGGGTGCTGCTGCTCAGAGCCTTCAAGTTCTTGATCTTCATCTCGGTGGTTCTCTCGAACAGCGCGTTCTCTATTTAACGATAACATACAAAGCAGCAAACACAAACAATTCAGAACAGTACACCAAACATCATCTAAAGACTACAAAAACAGCACTAACAGAAAGTGCTCGTCTCTACGATCATTTGAGCGCAAGAATCGCTGAAAACAAAGCTACGACTAAAAAGTTATGACGTTTTCAAGTTTTCAGGACTAAACAGGAAAAACAGACACGCTTGAACAGGATAAACGTGAGCGTTCCCGTGGATTGGCAGCATGATATGATATAAGATTTGAACAGAAATATTCAGGACCCTCTAGAACACGTTCTGACAAGACGGTTTGGACAGTAACAGAAAGGAGAAGGAGATCGACCTGTTAGAACATGACGTGGTCCTGCAGCGGCGATGTCTGTTTGGATCGCGTTCCTGGTGGCTTCGATGCAGATCAAGGGAATCCCTCCTGTGAGGACGAAGACAACTTGATGGAACACGCGTGTGTATGGTTTAGGGACTAAAGAAAGGCAGGAATCGACAGGAACATCGAATAGAATTACCATCAGGCGCTGGGCGCATCCAGATCTGGAGGGCAGTGATGACGGTGCAGCAGATCCTGGTCGCGTCGGGGCAGATCTCGCCGAGATCTTCAGGTATGTTGTAGAGGACAACAAGGCGCACCTCCTGGTAAATTTTGGCGGTGTTTGATTGGGTAGATCGCCGGGAACGCGGATGCCAACAGGGGGCGACGTGGCTGGGCGCGAGTGCAGGGAGCGGCGGCAGCAGCCTGGCGGCGTTGTTTGTGTTTGAGGACAATGGGGAGGACGTGGGGAGGGCCTGGATTTATAGGGGAGGAGGGCTGGTTGCTTAGGAAAGAGGTAGAGAAAGAAAGGAAGGCAATAAAAGCATTGATTGGCGGTATTTAATTGTTTGTCTCTTTCCATTTCAGCACATATGGTAGGTGGGCTGAACATAGATGGTGTTGCCGGTAACACGTGCTGGACAGGTAGACAACAACGAGCGGGAAGAGAGACGGTACTGGTCATTGATCTTAAGGGATAGGACATGGTATAGCTGCACGCAAACTCATCAAAGGCGGAGGCGAAGCGGCTCATTGTGAGGCGTTGACGAGTTCGAGTTTGACTCCAATGGCGGAATGGCGGCGATTGTGTTTAGGATTTAGGGCCGCATGGGTTGGGGCTGGGGCGTATATGGCACGGCAAGTGGCTGTAGAGGATTGCGGCTCGAACATGGGCGAAAGATGGAGGAAACCTTTTGGGCGGGAATAGAAAATAACACCAACGGAAGAGAAGAAATGAGTCGAGCAAAAGGAATTGACACAAGGCCTCGCTGCGGATTATATTTCTCGTTTCTATTTCCTAGATTAAAAGAAAACAAATTCTAATCGGGGTTTTTTTTTAAATACTTTTCCATACAAAGAAAATCCTACATGCATCTAACCAGCATGAATGCAACAAACATTTATAATATAACCTAAATTCATTATTTAATTTAGAAAATAATTCTTTTGCCTAAATAACAAGGTTAACAACCTAAATAAATCTAAGAAAATTTTAATCTATTTCAAAATCCTTAAAATTTAGTGAAATTATAGTCACATTCCAAAATTAGAAATTTTGGGGTGTGACAGTCTTGTTGTGGGTTTCGTGATTGTGTCTAAGTAGTATGAGTGAGTGCTTTGCCGAAATGGAGTTCGCGCTCAGTGAAAGCTATGCTACATTCTTAGATAGGGCTATTCTCTCGATCAAGGATAGTTTCTCTAGGATAGTTGGAAGCGCGGTGCTTAGAACTATACCTATGCACGTTTGGCGTGTGTCTTTACGGAGGACGGTAGCCCCACGTGTGACAGGCGTGTTCAGGCCTTTGCAATCCGCCACGTTCAAAGGCAAACCAACCGTGTTCTCAATAGCGGTTAGATCCCTGGGGAACCTGTAGTATTGGGGTTCAGTACCAACCCTGGCACGATGGCCGTGCTCCAAAACAACATGACTTAAGTGTGCATAACCTTAGCTATAGTACATAACCTTGTAGAATTAATTGCTAGAAGTAAATAGATGTAAGATTAACATATAAGAATCTTTGTCTCTATCTCGTTGTTCTCCCAATGTAACTTCTACTATCTCTCTTTTATTTCCTCGAATTATATGGTGAGTGCCACCCATATATCATGTACCTATTTTACCCCCGTCTTAAGTAAGGTATTGTTATTTCGCATAATAGTATCTACTTTGTTACATTTTCAACTTCCTATCGCTCTACTTCCCTGAGGAAAATATAAATACGATAACCCTGGAATACTCCAAGGTGAAATGCTACAATGGTGTTCCATGCGCTTGCGGAATTAATGGAAGATTAATTATGCACATATTAACCGCCAACAGCGCCCTGTCTGATGAGATCACCATATTATACGGTGCTTATCACCGTATCATACGGTAACCAGGTTGACCGTTACACTTCGTTTCAATCTCAGCCGTTGATTCTTGCCTTGATTCAATCGCGGCCGCCCGTTGATCTCTAAACCTAATCTCCGCGCATCAGACCATTACTGTGTGAACGCGCCGGCGTCGTCTTCCTCGCGCGCGCCTTCGCTCCCGCGCTCTCCCGCCACCGCCGCCGCGCGCCTTCACCACTACGCCCGAGCTCACCGTGCTCCATCTCACCCGCAGCAGCACGCATCGCGCTCCACCTTGTCAGCACGCGTTGCACTTCACCGCACCGCAGCACATCGCGCCGTGCAACCCTAGTGCCGCCGCGCCGCGCTGCAGCAGCTCCTCACTGCCCACAAGCTTGCGGAGCATTCCTCCATCGCCACCCTGTGCGCCTCTCTGAGCTTGCTCGCGCACGTGAAGGAAGAGACCAGGATTGAGTTCCTCGCCACCATCTTCCTCAAGTCTGGTGAGGGTCCCGGTCTCTGTTCTTGCGATTCCGGCGAACTAGACATAATTTCAATTGTATTAGGTTCAAATTCTTCCCTTGATTGATGCGCAGGAGCTTGATTGTTCTTAGGGCATTGCAAAATTTCTCTCTTTTTATCATTTTATGCCCTAATTGCTTAGTTATTGCTACTGTTCCTTCGATTTCAGCCATGAGTTCATTCAAAATGTGCTAAGTTCAGTAGCCGCTTCACTGCTATATGTCATATTTCATTGAAAAAGTTCATTGCTTTGTATTACATATAGGCTCTAGTGTTGATTGCCATGCTTACTTCCATCATTTGCACATCACACTAGTGTTGTTTCCTCGATTAGTGTCATATTGAGTTTCTTGCTATACTTGCATGTGCACTAGTTGATCTCCACCCATAGTCAACAATGCCGTTGTTCATTTTGCTTATTTTGTCGGCATTGTGTCCTTCACCTCAGCGCTAGGACTTCACATAGATTTTTATGCGCTTACCTACGATTATTGCTTGTAGATCATAGTAGGTTATTCTATACTCATATACCCTGTCTCTATTCCTATCGTGCAGTGGCAGTTGTCAGTGGTCAGTACAGAGGACAGAGGCAGTTGACAGTGCAGTGGTTAGTGGACGGATTTAGGCCAAGCCCTTGATCCTATCTTTGGCAGTCAGCTTGTCAGTGGACGGATTGGTGAGCCAAGCTCACTCGCCCTATCTTGTCAGAGGGTAGCTCGACAGCTAGCAGCCATGGCCAGAGACAGAGGCAGAGGCAGAGGTCAGGACAGAGGGAAGGGCAAGGCAGTGGTGGAGACCAAGGCTAAGAAGCCTCGAGTTCCAGCAGTTCACACAGGTGATCCTCTGACAGATGCAGCTGTTCGTCGTGCTCTACGAGGACAGGGTCCTCCTGCAGGAGGCAGCACAGGAGGCTTGAGGCTCACTGAGGGTCAGACTCCACTCAGGAGGTCTACTCGAGTGAGGTTCTCTACTCAGGAGACTCTGACCCGAGGAGTGGGTTCGTCGAGGGCTCCAGAGGAGGTGCCACAGGCTGAGGACATTGACAGCAGCTCCACCTCCAGTTCTGGCAGTGCTGAGGAGGATGAGGTTCAGCCTGAGGAGGAGGACGAGCTAGAGGAGTTTGAGGCTAGAGTGGACAGTGGTGGATTCTTTCGTGACACTCCTCTACCTCAGGATGGGGAGTCGAGGAAGAGGAGATGTGCCTTGGCAGAGAAGGCTATGATGAGAGAGGCTGCTGCACCTGCTACTCACCAGAGAGATTTTCCCAAGGTCAACACCAAGACCTTGCAGTCCTTGAGGCAGGTGGCAGAGCACGTGTGGGCTCCTCTGAGGTCCAGGGACATGATGGCTGGTCCTAGATATTGGACTATACTGCAGAGGCAGATTGGTGAGGCCCTTCTCAGAGCGGAGAGCAAGAAGGGGAAGCAGCTATACACTACCCACAAGTATGTGGTGTCAGCTCGACTGTCTCTAGCAGCTGGAAAAGAGATGGAGTCCAGGATGACATACATGCCTGGCTTGAGGACTCTACTTGCAGCACCCATGAGGTACAGGACAGATATTGTGAGAGATTTCTATGCTACACTCTGGGTTGCTGATGACAGGAGTGCTATATGGTTCATGTTCGAGGGACAGCTAGTGAGACTCACTCGGGATGATATTCATAGAGTGCTGGGAGCTGAGGCTAGTGACAAGATGTTGCACAACCTCGCTCATGAGGGAGCCAGACCACCCCCGCAAACCATCAGGGGGAGTTGTACCGACAGATGATACTATGAGAGTGGCCTTCCCTCCACCTTATGAGCAGGGCTACAAGAGGCTTCCTCACAGGCTGACGCATGAGGCTAGGGCTATGAGAGCCATGCTCAGCAGGACTATAGTACCCCGGGAGGGTTACCAGGATAGGATTTCCTGCTTGGTTCAGTGGACAATTGCTTCCATCCTCACTGAGCAGCGCTTTGACTTAGCAGACCTCATCATTTGCCAGATGCAGGATGTGATAGCTGAGAGGGTTGGCTCCAGGATGCTACCATTTGGCCCTCTCATCTGCTGGTTGATTTGGATGAACGGCTTCATGACTGATGCTCAGTACGAGGCTCTTCCTGAGGTGACCACCGAGTATGTGCTGCTACCTCCTAGTGACCCACGATGCATTTAGAGAGCTGATGCTTCCCAGAGCAACTCCTCACAGGACAGAGGCACAGGGATGCAGAGTGGAGCTACAGACGAGAGGGACTTCTCACTAGAGTCCCCACTGCACCAGGGAGGAGATCCAGACTTCACACCAGCTCCCCCACCTCCAGTGAGCACACCACCAGCTGCAGCAGCTACAGCCACAGATCCTGCTCTACAGGCACAGCTTGACATGCTCAAAAAGAGACTTGATCAGCAGGAGCAGTGGAGACAGGACCAGGAGAGGAGAGACGCTGAGCACAGACAGTGGACTCAGCAGATGGCAGAGACACCGAGGAACACACAGATGGCAAACCAAGGTATCTTTGGTTATTTTTCCACAGCGTTTAGTTACCTTGGTCAGGCGGTTCCAGGAATGCCTCCCATGCCCCCTATGGCTCTACCTTCACTGATTCCACCACAGGGTCTCCAGCTACCACAGGCCATAGATGCTCCCAGGATGTTCACTACCATGCTTTCAGCCCCTATGACTCCCGCAGGACAGTTTGCTCAGAGTCCACTTGGTTCCCTCTTTGCTGGAGGTTCAGGGATGGTAGGTCACACTCAGGCAGGACCTTCTTCAGTGCCATCCTTCTCACCGGGACAGTACATGACACCATCTACTTTCTTGCTGAGTACTTCACCGGCAGTGACCCAAGCTCAGCACATCACCTCTGTGACTAGGATCTCTTCCCCTATGCCGGTACGCTCTCTTGATTTCACAGGGATTGAGTCTCCAGTCACCTTAGCACCTGCTACTTCCAGTGTGGTCTCTCCTTCAGTCATGACAGAGGCAGTGATCACCACCTCAGAGGGTAGAGCAGCAGAGATCACCCCTGCAGAGGCTACAGAGGGTATTTCTTAGGAGATTGTGGATGCTCCATCCATGTCTGGTCAGACCTTTGTTGAGGATGTGAGAGACATGGTGGCTGCAGGGTATGACATTGTTGGAGCTAGAGCTACTGCTGTTGGGTTCAGGACTCCGAAGAAGAAGAAGGCAGCTCTAGGAAGTGCTTCTTGTACCATCAGTGAGACTCCTTCTCGGTCACATACTCCCTCAGTACACATAGCCTCAGAGTCAGAGGTAGGGGAGCATGTAGCTGAGGATCCAGATGCACCTGTTCTTAACTTGGATGGACGAATTGTCTACTCTCGACATCTTCAGACTCCAGAGTTAGGGATGCCCAGGACTTGGACTTGGTCAGCACCAGTGGCACCCTCACAGGACAGCACAGCAGCTCCAGTGGCAGGCACAGCTTCAGGGGGAGCCAGCTCTTCTACTTCAGAGGCCACTGCACCACCTCTAGACGCCGATGCGTAGGATAGCATATCTTTCGTCGATGATCTTTTTGGTACTTGGTGCCAAAGGGGGAGAAAATGTCTAGGGGGAGTTGGGAGTGAGACTTGATCGAGAGTGCTTGTTCCTAGGGGGAGCTCTCGGGCATTTTGGCTAGTCAGGATTTTTGGAGTTCTTTTGTTTATTCTTTTGGATGTTCGTGGTTCTCGATGAGCTCGGTCTTTTGTTGCCTTGCTTTAGCTCATCGAGAATGCACTTGGTTTCATTTACATACACTGCACTTGTATTATATATCTATCTGGTATCGTTATGCCTGAGATGTATGTGTTGATCCCTTGTGTATGTATCTTATTCTTGTGATGATTTGTGGACTAACTTGCTTTTTGCAGGAATTATTCGTTATCATATCATCACAAGAGTGGTGGACATAGCTCACTTACCCTCTACTTATATATATCACCCTTGTGCACTACCTCTATTTTGCAGGTGATACCTCTTTTGAGCTATGTCCCTCACTTCTCTAGTCATCATGTTTCTCTCTTTATCTATCCTATAACATGATGTATAGTTCTTAGTGATCGAGTACTACGACGCTCTTGCTCTTGCATTCACCCGTATCCTTTGCTTGAGCGGTCTAGATGAGCCTTTCTATCTCTTTCAATCATCTCGATCATCACATGCGCTTTCTTTCCATATCTTTTACGTATGTTGTCACCAATCACCAAAAAGGGGGAGATTGTAAGCTTCATGACCATTGGAGTATGAAAACCCCAAAGGTATGAATGTTTTGGTGATTGGATAATCATGTTGTATGTGACTAACTCTTTTGTAGGTTGTTGCCTATGGTCACATATGATGGAGGACTACGTCAACCTTTTCTCTATTGGATATCTCGATGATTGGTTGCCTCGACAACTCGGGACATTGGGCTTGATGAAGTCACGGTTGAGGAGATGGATCAAGGCTAAGGACATGCTAGAACCAAGCAAGTGTTGGCTTGGTGTAGATGTAGGCTTGAGTCCATAGGAAACACCGGACTATCAAGAGGGTTCGAGTTGGTTCTCTTAGTGCACACTAGTGGTAGAGATCATTGGATGCAATGTGAGGCTCTCAGAGGCTAGGGTGGCAGAAGAGAAGCTTGAGAAACCAAGAAGAGTGAAGATGAAGTCAAGGATCGAGGAGATGATCAAGATGAACTTCAGGCAGAAGTCACCGTATGATACGGTGCTAGTCACCGTATGATACGGTGACTATAGGAATTGCAGACCGAAGACAGGAAATCTCTGCTGGAGTCACCATATGATGAGGGGTGATAGTCACCGTATGATACGATGGTCACCGTATGGTTTCCAGGGAGTTGGCAGTTTCTGCAGATTCAGAGAGAAGAAGTCACCGTATGATACGGTGATAGTCAGCGTATGATACGATGACTATGGACAGGAAAATTCAGTGAAAGGAGAGTCACTGGTAGAGTCACCGTATGATGGTCACCGTATGATACGGTGGGTCACCGTATGGTTTCCAGGAGAAGTGCAATTTGGACAAGTTGCTGAAGATGGAAAGGAAGTAGTCACCGTATGATAGGTGCCAGCCACCATATGATACGGTGACTGCGAGATCAGTGAAGACAGTAGGGAAGGCTGAAGATGGTGTAGTCACCGTATGATACGGTGACTAGGGCACTGTATGATACGGTGACTGCGCAGAAAAGACTGCTTTTGAGGCAACGGCTAGTTTATGAGTTGAGGGCTATAAATAACTGGCTGCCTACCCCTTTGAGGGTCTTTTGGCCAGTGGAACAGGTGAGGTTGCCCAAGGAAAGCCAAGAGCAAGAAGAGAGAGCACTTGTTGAGGATTTGGAGTGATCCTAGTGCTTGTGAGAGAGTAACAAGAGCATCCTTTGATCTCTAGGGCTAGTGTGTCCATAGAGAGTCATCTTGGGTTGTTACTCTTGGTCTATGGCAAGACCTAAGCCGGTTAGGCGTCGGTGGTGAGCTTGCCAAGAGTGTGGAAGCCGCCGCAAGTTTGTACACGGTTTTCAAGCTTCCCGTGTTAAAGAAGCTACGTGAAGAGAGCGCCCTTTGGACCGCATCACGTGCGGATCCTTACCTTCGGAGGAGCATCCGGAGTTGCCGGCGGGACGTGCCCGCGTCTTCACTCGGAGGGTGAAGAATGCTCTAGAAGGGATCGCCATCGAGCGAAGGGAGGGGTCGAGACTCCGACGGGAGTGACCCAACGTGGATTAGGGGGAGGCACCATCCTCCCGATACCACGGGCTAAAAATCTATGAGCAATCTCTATCTCATCTCTTTACTTACTAGCATTTACTATTCCACATTTACTTCTTGCTAGTAGACTTGATTGATAGGGTCGCTTTTGCTCTTGGTAAAATTGCTTGTGTAGGGTTGCTCTTTGCTAGTCTTGCTAGTATGTGCGCATCGCTTGCTTCTTGACATCACCTAGCTTGATATTAGGTTGCTAACGTACCTTACCGAAGGAAGTGAAAAGTGACTACCGATTCACCCCCCCCCCCCTCTCGGTACTCCGTGATCCTTACATGCGTGATTCCATTCCTGCTTCAAGCATTCAAGGAATGATAATCTAAGGCATTTAATTCTGGATTCATTCTCCCCCTAATACCAACATTATATCATACAATCTCTAGTGATATCCTCTATCATAGGCATTCAATTGACATAACGTCCAGGTTATATAACCAAACTTCAAGTGGGAGCCCATTCATGTATGCCAAGATGGTGAAATATTTGCTAAATATTCACGCACTTATGATGATATATGCAGTGAGCTAGACATGCTCTCAATTCCGGATGGAACCCTTCTATCATGTCGGAAAAACAATGATAATGTCTAGCTTCTTTTTCATCGCAACAAAATAGATTTAATTGCATAAATCACAAATTTCAAATGAAACTCTTCAAGGTCAAATAAACACTTCAAGGTAAAAGAAACTACAAGTTTCATAATGTTAAAACATGCAAGGAATTTTGTTCTTCTAGAATGTTTGATTGCCATATTAGACTTGCAGGTCTATTCCATAAACAATTCAAATAGCCAAATCAATTTCATTATCACGAGTTTCTGCATAAATAGATTAGCAAATGCATCCATCTAATTCTATGTACTCATATTCAGTTGAGTATATCCCATATTAGACCACTTTTCTCCCCCTATTCTCGACCTTCGCGATCAGAGATTAACTGATAACTACTAGTTTCAGTCGTTTATGTGCATTCAATGCACAATTCGTGATGCAACATAGAGGTTAGAAAGCCTTAGTTGCATGAAAGGAGTGTAGTGTCAACTTAATGGAGTGTCACATTCGATATGACATTCAATCCATATGTATGGGATAGCGCCAATGGCGACAGGCCATAGTGCAAGCGCAAAGGAGAAGATCGATATATAAACCATGCAATGTTAATAATTGCTAAAATAATGACGTGCAAGCCAACACATTTGTGCATATTGTGTTTTCTTCTTGAAATTCATACACAACTCGAATGATAAAATGATTTCAAAGGCTATGCTTCAAGCAACATGTTCATGTGCAATAGTTAAACCCCATCATACATGATTAGATCATGTCTATTAGATTTTCTAGTATATCCACATATGTCATCATTAATCAAAATCCCCCCTCCCCTTTTCACACCATTACTAAACTTCAAGTTCATTGAATGCTTCTTGCATTCTCTATGACACAGTGCTATTGTATCACAGATTGCAATTATACTACTTGTACAATAGTAATTAATTGGTATGAAAAACTCACATATGTACCATGTACACAATGTTCTTAAGAAATAATGTGAGTAGGGTAGATATGATACAATGTTCAAGCTAATTGTATTCGGTATAATATAATATGGAGGATCACACTATTGCACGGCAAAACTGATCTTCAAAATCAATTATAATGCCAGTGTTTTCCATTCTACCTACTTGCATTGGTTCATGTGCTTTCAAGAAAATGCAATTTTCACTCTACCTACTTGGTAGTAGTGCACAAAGAACATTATGCAATAACCTACAAGGTTATTTGTGGCTTCATAGTGGACAAATATCGTTGCAAATGATTACTACTAACAGACTTGGCATATCATTATATTCAGCATATATTCCATAAATTCCAAGCGAAATTTAACAAAATATACTTTAGGTATTAAAAAGAAAAGGCAAGAAAAACCAAGCCAAAACCAAGCTACATATAGACTTCATGCTATATCGTAGATAACGAACAAATTCAATTGCAACCGAGAATATTATATGCATGCTTCAGGCTTAAGCTTCAAGCTTAATATCTCTTCGGGATAAATTAAATGCTCTCTCTTCTAAAAGCTTGCATGATCCATTTAATTCTTCAAGAATTATTAGCTTGATGCACCACCATACCATAACTACTACTAGGTAGCTTCTTTCAACTTTGGAAGACTATGCTGAGTCCCCATGCACACATTCTATTTCATCACCTAAAAAACATCCTCATTCAGGAGGCTATCATCAATTTTTAGAATTAATGTTCAATTCTTCAAGGTTTTTAGTGATGATCTCTATTGTACCATTAACAATCTTCTATGATTGCTTTATCTCTTCTTCATGAGAGCTACAATACATAGATTTAATCTTCAAGATTTATGTCCAATAATCCTGTTATACTAGCTGCAAGCTTCCTAGTATATTCATTCACAATTCTTCTATGAATTTGTCGAATGTTGAACCAATGACCAAGTATTCTGTACTTAAGACAGTGGTAATAGCCTGGTTTTGCTTATGTTGCCAAATGCTTCACTTTTGGTCTCTACAAGATTCCAAAAGTTTATGCTTATGAGTACTACAAGTAACTCGTTATTGTTGATAGAATATCATCTTCAGTGACGATATGTTCAATAGCTTCTTGCTACCAACAATAATTCATTTAATAGCAACATAATTCCTAGAGTATGTCGATATGAAACTTCAAGTCATTTCAAATATACTGACATTCCTGTGCCAATATTTGGGTTATCTTCTTGACTTACTCATTCGGTGAGTCCCAAAATACTTTAGGATTACTCCAATTCAAATCACTGTATACCAAAATATCATACAACTACTAATTGTTCTGCACAAGTAGCATATGATTCACCCTTCATGGGTTGCATAATTTCTTCAAGAAATATTTCACTTCTAGGAAAAATTTTGGTATTTAGTGACCAGACTAAAAAATAACCATTCAAGTTTTAGTAGTAGCCATTCTAGGTTAATCAGGATATTTATTCTACTAGAAAGTTAGACAAATAATTCATAGTAAATGTGCATATAAGTTTACTTCATGTAAACAAGTAAATGGGTGCAAAAAGTAATGGATTCAATTCTCGGAAGCATCCAAGCAACAAGGTATGCTTAAATCTTCAGAATTTAATTACCTAACCATGCCAGGAAAATTATGTGGCTCTCAAAAGGGTGCTAACAATTCTTTAGGATTAAGACAGCTACTATACACAGAAAAACTGCAAGTTTTTAGTTCATTATTTATTCAAATATGATTTCAGATCATCAAAATAGCACATAAACCGCAAATGCATAAAACGCAAGGGTCATGCTTCAAAAACACCATGCACACACAATTCTGCAGGAAATTCTAATTCTCTCATGGTGTTATTTGCAAAATAACAAGATCCACGTAACTTCAGGTTAATATGCACAAATAGAAGGTCCTAACCGCTTAAAACTGCAAGTTTATACGCTTCTGACATAATTACCCACAAACCAGAGGTGTTATCTGTGAAATAACAATAACCAGACAATTTCCAGAGGCTAAAGGGTCTATTTTACAATAATTCAGGGCCAAAAAATAATTTCAAAACAATCTGGGCCAAATTGTAAAATTCATGGACTGCGGGTTCAATTCTGGAAAAATCAGGGTGTGTATTTTGCAAGAATTCATAATATAGCCGCAATTTTCTTTCAATTCAAGGGGTTTTCTGCAAATTCACCGGTTTTTTCCTTTTTCCTCGATTTTCTTGTTGATTTTTTGAATCAGGCCGGCCATTCGGGCCGGCTTCACGGCCCACCATGGCCCAACCGGTCCACCCGGCCCCCTACCGGCCTCCCGAGCCGGTATATAAGGGGGAAGGGATAGGGTTGCAAACCCTAATCCCCATTCCCTCCCCCCTCCTCTCCTTCCCGTGTGACGGTGGTGGCGCGCACCCACGCGCGAGTGAGCGTGGCAGCGCGGCCCGCTGCGTCGCCATGGCACGGAGCTTCAGTGAGGAGGCCCACGCCTCAATTGCGGCGAGGCGGTTGAGAACCGCGCAGCCTCGTGCGGCGGCACGCGGGTGGAAGCGGGTGGCTGCGCGGCTCGGTGCGGCGGTGCGCGGTGGACAGCGAGGCCCGACGCGTCCTTGTGCGACAGCACGCGGTGGCGGGGGCGCGGCGGCGTGCGGCGATGCGCCCGAGGCGGGGCACGGTGGGAGCGGGCCACGGCTCTCGCGAGGCGAGGACGCGGAGTGGCACGCGATGCGGCGGCGCGAGGACGGTGTGGACGATGACAAGTTGTTGCCATCATGCTCCGGTGCCCGGGGCTCCTCAATCCGGCGGAGGGAGCCCTCAGGTGGGTGTGCCGCCGGCAAATCCGGGTGCCGGCGGCCAGATCCGGTGGCCCGCGAGGTCGCCGGTGCCGTGCGGCGACCGGAGGCGACAGGGGCGGCGGCGGTTCAGCGCACGCGAGGAGGAAGGTGAGGCGATGGGCCCTACCCAGGTCTGGGTGGATCTGGGCTGGATCCCGACCGAGTTAGGGTTGGATCCAGCTGGATCTGCTTGGATCCGAGCTCGGCCGGGCTGCGGGCTCGGCTGGTTGCGGCTGCTATGTAGGGTTAGGGTTCCGGTGAGTTGAAGAACTCGTAGGGTTAGGGTTAGGGTTTCGGCCCTTTTTCTTTTCTGTAATGCATGTATCGGCTTGCAGGGCGATGATTATGATTCTGTGCGTGTGTGCGTGTTCCCATGATGGCTTTCTGGCCTCATGTTATGTACTTCATGTACAACATACGTGTGTCCTAAGGCAAAAAAAAACCTCCTAGCAGCAACGTGCTAGGAAAGAACCAAAGGCGATCTGCAAGATTCGACACGCTTAGAAACTCCTAGTTTCATACCTTCTATTTTTTGGACATGTATACCATCACATGGTCACTATCGCGTAGGATAGAACCAAGGACTTAACCGCATAGGGCGTATACATGGCAGTTCTTACTTTGTAATCGTTCCTAATCCCGCCAACAACGTCAGGTTGGCGCGGACATCGAGGTCGTCGAGGCACGGATCCCGAGGCAGTGCGACTTCTGAGGCAGGCACCCTTCCCGAGGTCGGCGCGAATCCCGAGGCGCCGACTTTCGGAACCCGGCGACTTCTTCTCTCGACGCGCTCAGCGGCGAGCGTGCTGATAACGTGTTGTAATAACGTAATCGGCGGTAGAGAACAACACATAAAGTAGACAAGAGGCAAGACACATTGTAGGGTGGAGCCTTCTCTTTATTATTCTGAATAAATCGGTGCTTACAGTGCTTGGGGTGTTCCACTATTTATACTCAGGGGAGAGGTCCTCTTTTCTTTTAGCATAGGAACTCATTTGATAAATTGCCCACATATTGAACTAGGAGTCGGATAGGTTCTTCTAGAACTTTCTTTCTTAGTCCAACTAGAGTTATTATATTATAACAAATTTATTGACTAGTAGCACCGACTAACGCATCGAGAAGCATCATCTGGCAGTATTTAAGGGCCAGTTCGATTAGATCGCTGGCGTTAATTCCGATCTCGTTACATCTGGTATAACCAAGCACGAGTCTTGCTCCATCTTGTTTTCATTACTGTCCCAACTTTGTACTCGTACTACAGGCTAGCAGCATCAGTCATGTAAGTTACACATTCTCTGTGCCCCTTGCATGCATGTACATATCACATAGATGGATCGATTCGGTTTCTAATATACTGGGTGAGCTCTAACATGCTGTTACGTACTGCAGAAAATATTTTGAGAAGCGGAGAAATGTCACCTGGAGGGCTATTGTACCTGTGGAACACATGGGGGATACAGCTGCTTGTCCTCTCGAGCTTCTTGCTTCAAGCTTTCCTCCTCTCCTTCGGACGGATCCGTGGGCGTCGCTCCTCCGTCTTGCTAAAGATTTCCCTTTGGTCTGGGTACCTGCTGGCCGACTCCACGGCGATATACACCCTGGGCCATCTATCCATTTGCCAACCGGTAAACCCTGATTTGCCCAAGTCATTATACGATTGAGAGAACACCGCGCCGCCATCTCGCTGCAACCATGACGAATCCATCCTCTCGACGGAAAAGGACCAAGCCCGAACGGCGCGCAGCGGCAGCCGCCACCTACCCTCCTTCGGTGGTGCTCGACTTCTCCGGCCGCCACGAGGACGACTCCGGCTCCGCCGTCGAGGCGAAAGCGATGGCGACGGCGTGCACCCCCGCCGGCGACCCGATCCGCGTCTCCTTCCACTTCGCGGCTCCCCCGGAGGTGTCTTTCTTGGTCGTCGGTTTCCCGGGCGTACCCGAGGAGAAGCACGTCTGGCCCGAGGTCATGGCGGCGCACGGCGACTCCGTACTCTTCCAGATCTCCGTTGGGGAACAAACGGACGACCAGTTCGTGTACAACGCCGGCGTCGCCGCCGGCCCCAACCCGCGGCCGCCGACGCTGTCGCTGCTCCCGCCGTATTACGTCACGAACAAGGAGCTGGCGAGAGGTTACTATCCGAACCGTCGACCAACACAACCCGTTCGTCGACACTCTCTTCTGACCATTCTTTCGAACTAAACCACAAGAAAGAAAACATGAAGACTGCGTGAGCCGCAACCATGCCCTTTGCCAGCCAGCAATCCGCCGACGGCTTAAAAAATGCAGAAGAAAAATCTAAATTAGACAGTTTCACAAAGAATGAGAATCGCAGTAGACTGCACCAGGGAACACAGAAGAAGGACGAAAGATGAAACTATTATTTCCATAGACACAAAGGCTCATCCATGCAAACCAAACCGACTAACACAGTAAAATTACAGCCATTACAAGCGATTTCATCACACAGGGTACACATGAAGCGAAAGGAGTAGCAGGTACGATCAGGATGCCGGGGGAAGGAAGATCCAAGACGACTGGCAAACCTACTAACAAGTTATTCCCTGGCAAATACTGTGAGGAACGCAAGCTTCAAAATCGCTCCCATCACCGGGCACTATAGTACATACATTGTTATCCGGATCGCAGCAGGTTCCAACCGGACTACCAAAAGGAAACAGGCCACATCCGGTGCAGCAACTGCCAATGATTAACGGTGGGACACAGTCATCCTGCCACAGCTTTCTTATCCCCACCTTGTTGGATGCCAGCAGGTGAACAGTGCCTGTAGCCGTCGGCAAAGCTGTGATCACCAGGAGCTGCACGACCATAACCACAGCCACCACCTTGTTACCTACGGCCATCTCCCCTCTCTCTCCAGCTTAGAATTGAACTTGCTTCTGTTCGCTATTACGCTTGTGACGAATTGGATGCAACCTGCTAGTCCTCTTATAAGGACACCTGATGGTGATGGAGCTGTGCAAGAGAGAGGTTTATGATTGAAGTGGGAATCTATAAGGGAATATGACAGGTCATTACGAGTGGGAATCTGAGCTAATATATATGATCTGAACATGTCAGGTGCATGTGACAGTCTGGCTACTAGAGCTGACTTACTTTTTTTTTTCTCAAAAATATCCATTTTTCATCTCTGGTTTTTAATTTCCAGCGGCTCGAGAGGCAAATAATGCATCTCACACTAAAATAAAACACCACCATCATATTCGCACGTCTAAAGCCTTTTTCTTGTTTCTCCCTTGTCCATCCAAAGTTTTTTTTGTTTGTTAAATTCTCCTAGCTCATTCCTTGGAACTACGACGTTCGGCTTGTTCGGCCTAGCTTTTAATCCTTCCTTGGAAGTGACGTGGGCTAGGCCCGCTTATGCTTTCTTTTGTCTGTTGGGCTGGCTTACCGACAGCCTGCAGCCGTGACAGGTTGAGCTCGATGGTGCGGCCGTGGTAGGTTGAGCTACGGGTGGTGGGGCTGTAGGACACCGAGGAGGTGCGGATGGGCCCTGGATGCGCCGCCGCATTGGCCTTGACATGCCGGCGCGGATCCCTTTCAGGCGCGCCTCACGCTGCAGATGAGGGAAGAGGGGGAGGATGGGGCGCCGCTCGCGCTGGAGAGGGTAGAGCCCGACTGCATCGCCTACTGGCACCGGCGCGGAGAGGAGCGGCGTGCGATGATGCTCACGGGCGGAGTGGAGAGGAGGCTATGGTGAAATGAACTCGCGAATCGGTATGCACATAGCCGGTGGTATTGTGGGTAAAATTCAATGTTTTAAATAGCGGGCTAAGGGGTTTAGCGGCATGTTTCTAAAACAGCTAATAGCGGAGCTAAATCGGGCTATAGTGGGAGATAGCAGCTAATTTGTACATGAACACAAATAGCGGTACACTGCGTCAAATGGCTATAGCGGGCTTTAGCGGCAGCTAAAGTGGGAGATTTAAAACCTTGGTAAAATTTTTGAACTCTCCGTCCTCACAGCCACTCACAGCAGCTCTCGAGGTGCTGTGAGTTTTGCGCTGCCGAGAAAGCCTGACCGAAAGCTGCTGTCTAGAAACAAGCCTTTGGTTTAGCTTTTGTTTTTTTAGAAGCCACAGCCACTAAAAGCTGAACCAAACACACCCATGCATCGAGTTTTTTTTTTTTTTTTTTTAGGGATCTTAGTGCATCGAGTGCTACTTAGGATTCCCAGGAGGAGAGTAGTAATTCACTAGTGAGGCTGGAAAGGCCTCAGACTGTAACAACAAGAGAAAATGGCCATAACTCCTAGCCGTGAACCGTGATGTGCAACAAGGGCAGAGGATTTCCCCATCGAATCGAAACTTACAGAAAACCATGGTAACCCGCAGCCACACAATGACTAAGCGATCTGGATCCTCTCGACGGAAGGAGGCCAAGCAGCGCGCGGCAGCGGCGGCGTCGGTGGCTTATCCTCTCTGGGTACTGCTTGAGCGCTACTGCACTGAGGAGATCAATGGCTCCTTTTCCTCCGTCGCCGACACCAAGACGTGCGGTCAGCCACACCGCCGCCGGCAGCCAGATCTCCGTCGCTCTCAGCGCCGCAGCGCCGCCGGAGTCGTCGCGCATGTGCGTCCAAGTCCAACTTTCCGGTGGCGTCAAGATGCAACATTGTACCGTCCTGGCAGCCCATGGCGACTCCGTGCTGATCGATGTCACCGTCAAGGAAGATTGGAAGGGTGACAAGGAAGACTACTTCGTCTACAGCGCCGGCGACGCGGCCGCCGATCCCCCACGGCCTCCGTCGCTGTTGCTGCTCCCTCCTTTACCTCTCACCGAGGAACAGATCGAGAACAACAACTTACGCCAGCGCCAACAACGGTTTCTGTATAGAGATGACACCTGTCTCCTGCGCCGCGACGAGGATGACGAGCTCCTGGTGGCGCGCAGCTCAGGATGGAGCGGGCAGACACGGAGGCGGCGCCGGAGCTCCTCATGTTCCGATCCGGCGAGTGGAGCATCAGGCGGCCCCTCTTCATCAGCAATGGCGACGGCACGGAACCGGATCTGCCGCAGTCGTGGTACACCCACACCGCCGTCCCTGTCAGGTACCGCCTGCTGTGCTGGTCCGACCAGTTGCACGGCGTCATCTTCTCCGATGTGTTCGACAAGAACCCCATGCTGCGGTATGTGCCGTTCCCAGCCATCGAGTCTCGTTGTGGCTTCAAAGTGTGCGCCACCACTGGCACTGCCGGCAGCGGCGACACGCTGAAACTGGTCACTATGTGTTAGGACTAATCAATCTAGATCAGAACAAACACTTAAGCTAAGCAGGATCAAACAGTCGAGATCTAGATGATAACCTAGTACATCTAATCTAATGCGGAATTAGGGATCGGTTAGTTTACCAGCAGCCGTAGAGTCCATGGGAGCTGGCGTGGAGGTGATGTTGAGGGCTTGAGGACGAACGTAGCGGAGGCGTTCCTCGAGGGTCTTCTGTCGATCACCCTCAGGACGGTAGTGACGCTGCCCTACAGCAGGGCGGCGGTGGACTCGAGCTTCCAGGGCTACCAGCGCCTTAGCGATCGGTGGTGGTGGCGGCTAGGTTACGTAGGGCAACCTTGGGAGGCGTGAAACCCCCCTTATATGAGTGCTGGAGCCGTGGGGCCGAGCCCACGTTGGGCTTAGGGTTGCCTTCCGATCATGGCAACAATGGGCTTGCATGAAAGGCCCAAAACCTAGTCAGTTCAGGTTAGGCGCAGCCTCCCCCTCTCCTTTTGGTTCGTTGATTGACCGAGGTCAAACTAACATTCTCCCCCTTGACCGAATGGTCAACAACTTAAACTTAACTTACTCTTAACTTAAACTTAATCCCTCCTTAGTAAACCAGCAAGCATTAGACCAATGCGTCATCAGCGGCCCACGGCACACTGGGACAACATTACCCATATCCTCCACTAGAAAACTTTGTCAGGACTCTTAGTCTTATTCGGAGAAGATTAATGGCCCTTAAACCAGGACCTTATCAAAGCTATCCACCAGATTCGTATAAAGGACATGTCCCTCAAAGAGGTGTGGTGGTAAACCTTTAGTAAGCGGATCCGCAATATTTAACTCAGTATTTATATGCTCAATCTTAATTACGCGGTCCCGGTTTCTTTCTTTCACGATAAGATACTTGAGGTCGATGTGCTTAGAAGCACTACTTACATTAGTACAGATTTGCTGATTAATAACGATTTTACTGTAGATTCGTCACTATTTTGGTGGTTTTCCCCGTCTTCGGCCAACTTTTATGACGTTTCGGTGTTTCATCACTAAATATGCCGAAACAGACCTGTTTTGTGACGAAAAGGCGTCATTGTTGCCTTTCGGCCCCACGGGTCAGGTCGTTTATGACGAAAACTAGACGTCACTACCGTTCATTCCAGGATTTCGCCCACCCGCATCCTAGTCAGCACATGGGCGGACCCACATATTCGTCATCGAAGGGGGGATTTCGCCCACCCGCATCCTAGTCAGTACATGGTGGAGCCACATATTCGTCACCGGAGGGGGGATTTACCCCGCCCGCATCCTAGTCAGCACATGGTGGACCCACATATTCGTCCCCGGAGTGGGGATTTTCGCCCACCCGCATCCTAGTCAGCATGTTGTGGACCCACACGTCAGTCAAAATTCGTCCTTCGCTACAGGATTTCCCGCACACGCATCCCAGTCAGCATAGCGTGGACCCACACGTCATTAAAATGGGGAAATATGCCCACACACATCCTAGTCAGCACATGGCGGATCTACATGCATCCCAGTCAGCATTGCGTGAACCCACACGTCGGGCACCATTCGTCATTAAAATAGAGAAATATGCCCACACACATCCTAGTCGGTACATGGCGGACCCACACGCATCCCAGTTAGCACAGCGTGGACCCACGCGTCAAGAACCATTCGTCATTAAAATGGGAAATATGCCCACACACATCCCAGTCAGCATATTTTGGCCCCACACGTGAGACAGTGTTCGTCATTAAAATGGGGAATTAAGCCCCACATATCTTAATAAGCACAAGGCAGACCCACAAGCATCCTAGTCAGCATGTTGTGAACCCACATGTCGGGCAGTTATCCTCCAGCCCAATTCAAATCTGGCTCACTGCCACTTTCCTCGGCCTGCACCGTGGCCCAAATATTTGGATGGAACTTTTTTCGTGCAGCCCGCCGATCCGTAGCGATGGTCCCCGGTGCGTTATCAGATCGTGTTTTTGCTTTGGGAAAATTTCATACGTGCCATTACAAAATTGCATAATCCTGAATATGCCACTGACAGTGACACAGGTGGGTCCCACCTGTCACTGAGAAGCCAATGGCATATACGGGATTTACAATTTTTTGCAATGGCACCTATGTGTCGTGGTATGAGCACCACGGCAAATGGGGGCCTGTCACGGCCTCCCTTGAGATTCGGAGGGGAGCGAACGGTTCTTCGTGTTCTCGGTTGTGGGCTGTGAAAGAGTTGATGAAGATGAAAAGGAAGAAGAGGGAATTTACCCAGGTTCGGGCACCTGTAGGTGTAAAACCCTACGCCCTGCTTGTCTGATATTGCTCAAGTGTTGGTCCTCTTCTTCATGTACAAGGCACCCCCCTTTTATAGCCCAAGGGGAGGCCGTACCCGTTCATGGGCCGTTACAAGGGAGCGTGGACTTAAAGATAGGGATCCTATCGAGATCCCGAATGCCCAATCGTCTCTGCTCGCCTTTCAAGTTATGTACTATCCAGTTAATGCCGTGCGCCGCCTGGGGAATCCGCGATGCCCGATTGGGACCGGTCATTGGCTTCCGCCCTCCGGTCCGAAGCCTTCCTTCTCCTCTGCCCGGCGCGCCGCATGTCACCGCACGCGCCTCTGTCAGCTTGGATGGGAGCCCGCAGGGCTACGACAGGCGCGGTCGCGTCAACTGTCATAGCCTGCGCACCCGACCCTCGCATTGACGCCCGCCTGCCTAGTTGGGCACAGGCGCACGTCTCCCATTGCGTGGTAGGGCCACCTGCGGGAATGGCTCGCGGACGCGGGCTGAGCTGGGCACCCTCCGCGCGGGATCCCGGGCATCTTATCCACGGGGCGCAGACGCGCGCCAACCCTAGCCACGCGTCGCCATCGCGTCTACCCCCGGGGCTGTCTCCCCGCTCTCCTACGCCGGGAGCACCACACGGCATACCCCTGTCTACCCCCGGGGGATAACGCGGATCCTATGGCCCACCTGTACCGCCCGTCTTTCGTCCCTGGCGGATCCTCCGTGGGCTCGCCTTTCGGGAAGGGGCGCGCCCTTTGCTTTTCGCCCATTGGTTGGCCACGTCCTGGCTGGGCCGCGGCGGCTGCTTCAGGCCCCGGTCGCTACCGAGTGGGCCGCGGGTAGTGATCGGGGCCCACAATCCTTCTTGTTTCTTGCTAGGGTTCTTGTCCCGTTTCCTCATGGCCGGCGGTCGAAGCTCCCGCCGCCGCCAGCAATCCTCTCCGGTGAACCCGGCCCCACCGCCCGTGGCTGCGGTGCCGGGAGGGGGGGGGTTGGCATTGCCGGAATCAACCGTTGTCTCCGAGGGGGATCTCGCGCGGGTGCGGTTGCATCTGTCGTCCCTCGATGACGAGCGATGGGTCGCCTTGCGCCCGGCAACCTCTCAGGTCGACCCGCAACACGAGGGAGGGGAGATCGTGTCCTTCCTCCCCTTCATGCTCGCCGGCGCGGTGCCGCCCTTTTCAGACTTCCTCATGGAGGTCCTTCTGTGCTAGAAGATCAAGTTGGCGCACCTCTACCCCAACTCCATCTTGATCCTTGCGGTGTTCGCGCACTTGTGCGAAGCCTTCGTGGGCGTGTACCCCAGCGTCCAGATCTCCCGCCGCTACTATCGCCTTCGATCCTATGGGAGCAATCCCGTGGGGTGCGTCCACTTCAGCCGACGGAACGGCGAGGAGCAGTACATTGATTTCGACCCAGCGGCGAAGTGCGGCAACTGGAGGGCCAAGTGGTTCTACCTCCACGGCATGACCCCGTATCGCCGCTTCTCCTTCATGAAGAATCTTCCCGAGGGGCCAACCTCATTTTGGGAGGAGTTGCCCCCTCTGCTGCCCGAGTACCGCGCGGTTGTCGATCGCATCGCCGTTCTCCGTGCGTCCAACCTGACCGGAGGACTGGTGATTGTTGACGGTCCTTATAGCCTATCTTTTACCGTCAACCTTCTGCACTTTATAACCAAAATCCAACACCAAGAGTAGAAGTAGGGCTTATTACTAACAAATTCCACTAGTCTTGGTACATCTATGAGTGCAGTTGCAATCCACAGGAAAACGGGGAAAAGGACGCACAAACCATGGACTTCACATCAACGGAATTTTCCTGAGAATAAAGACTTCACTCCAAAAGCCCAAAACCCAAGAATAAAGCCCCAAGTCTACACATTGCAACTGGATCAGGAGTGAAGAGGACCAGAGGCAGGCACCAGAGGAGGACCAGGCCCAGTGGGGCCCAGGCCAGGTCGGCCGACCTGTGAGGGAGGCCCCCCTTGCCCATCTTCCTATGGCTGTTTGCAACCAACTTTAGGAGGTCGGTTCCACCTGCAATTAATGCCACCGACCTATGGAACCGCCTCAAAGTTGCCGACCTTTCAGGTCTATAAATAAAGGGGTACCCCCTCCCCTCCAAGACACACATGAAACACAAGAAGAGAGCAACACTCCTATCCCAAAGGCCTAGGGCCTCTTGTACATTAGTAGAATAGGGGAGAGGGCAAGATCCAGGAGGGGTGTAGTGCTAGTTCATAGTTCTAGTTCATAGCTAGTTCTTGTTCTTAGTTCTTCGTTCATCTTTGGATCTTGGCGTGTGATCATATACTTTATGATTATACGTGGTGATTGTGTTTTAGTAATCTTTATCTATTAGTTGTTGCTCTTGTTATATTTGCTTACGGGATCATCACTCCGCAAGGGGTGCTCTAGCTTTCTGAATCAGTTCTAGGCCGAGGTTAGAGTAGTAATCAATAGCATAGACATGGTGTCTAGGCTAGAGGTTACCTATGTTTGCCGCATGCTCCACGGTTTGTAGAGGTAGGTGGTAGGTGGTGACAGCCATGTCCATCCTTTCGTAATCCTCCACGTTCGGATACATCGTACAGCTACAGGCTGGCGTGGCTTGGCAGACCAAGCCTATACCAGTGCCCGAAGTAAGCAAGTAGAGCTTGAGTGCTGCTAGAAGTAGGGAGTACTAGAATATAGTTACCCTCTCGAGTCTAAACTGCTATTGCTCTTGTTGTCCTTGAGTCAAACTAACCTTGTTGCAAATTACCTCTGTTCCTTGGGGAAAACAAATACGATACCTTGGAATACTCCCGGGTGAAGTGCTACAACGGTACTCCGTGCGCTTGCGGAATTATCTGTGGTCGTAACAAGTTTCAACAAGCATTTCTCACGCCGTTGCCAGGGAATGGTTGCTAACTCTGCTACGAACCGGGTTTACCCTCATACCTATCTTTTACATTTCTGTTTTTATTTTGAAAAGTACAAAAATATTTTATGGAGTCATAACCCACTTGTCGGTGTTAAGAAACCGGCCGACAAGTAAATTTGTAACTACGGCGCCTAACAATCTTCTATGATGGCGAGGGTTTTGCGAGAGAGGCAAGGTTTATACTGGTTCAGGCAATTGATGCCCTACGTCCAGTTCGTGAGTGGTTCGTGTTTCGACTTGCAGAGGGGAGCTACAAGTGTTGACGAGGGAGGAGGAGGACTCCAAGCCTCTTCCTCTGTATTTCTATGTCTGTGTGTGTTGTCTATCTATCCGGGGATTCGATCCCCTCGCCTCATGCACCCAGCTCTCCTTTTATAGTCAAGGAGTGAGCCGGTTTACAAATGGGAACGGGGCTTTCGAGTTGTGGGCGGCGCGGCTACGCGCCGCACTAGTCCGATCCCTAGCCGCTACTGTTGCTCTAGTCAGGCGGCGTCCTGTCAGCCTGGTCGCAGGGCAGGTGTGTCGAGATGTCAACCCAGACTGTCGCGGCCGTCTTGTCGCCGGTCCGGTCTTCGTCCCTGTTCAGGGTGATGATGATGTCGTAGCCATCCCGCTGCTGTACTCGAGGTGTCAGGCGGCGCCGCGAGATGGGACGGGTGCCACTGTGCGGGTCACATCGCGTGCCTGCAAGTATATGAGTTGCTGGGTAGAGTTAAGGCTCCCCAGCTACTCGTCGTAAATGCCTGTCCTCCTTGTCAGAGGAAAATCTTCTCGACGAAGTCTCCCAACTCGGGGTCGGGCGAAGCGCGGCTTGTGGGCCCGCCCGACTGGGAGTCGGGCGAGGCGGAGTTCGGGGCCCCACCCGACTCGGGGTCGGGCGGGGCGGAAGTCGTGGGCCCGCCCGATTGGGGGTCGGGCGAGGCGGAGTTCGTGGACCCCACCCGACTCGGGGTCGGGCGGGGCGGAAGTCGTGGGCCCGCCCGACTGGGGGTCGGGCGAGGCGGAACTTGTATGTGCCCTCGGGGTCGGCCGTGGGCCCCTCGAGCGCTCTGTTGTCATGCACCTGTTCCTGTGGGCCCTACACAATTAAGCTGAGACGGTTAGCGGGATTAAGTATCCTAGATCAGGATACCCTGATTTGGGTATCCGTCAGTAGCCCCCGAGCCTGGGCGGCGGCCGGGGGTCGTGGTCGCCGTCGAGGCTTGTCGTTGTCTCTCCGAGGGTATTTTCGTACTACTCTTACCGGTGGGTGCGCGCGAGCGCACCCGCCGGGTGTAGCCCCCGAGCCTCGGTACAAGTGGTTTACTTGTGCCGAGGGTGGCAAAAAAGGTTTTCCTGAGACCACGCAGTAGGTCCTTGTTTGCGAATGCGAGCCCCCGAGTCCTCGCTCGATGCGCGGATCCGTCCGAGGGTCGTTTCGTCTTTTTGTTTCGTCCGTACCCGCGCGTCTTTACGATAAGACGGGGCACGCGTGAGCCGGCCACGTCATTCCTCGATGGTTCGATGCGTGGTGCTCGTTTGAGCTGCAAACGGGTGTGTCCGAGTGAAGGCCTCGGCTTGCCCTTCGCGGGGGTCCGATTGAGACTAGCTGGAGTCGGCCTCATTCAGATCCGAGTTCCTGCCTTTTTCGATCGCCGACTCCTTTCGCTCGGAGTCAGTGGGCTCGATGCCCTCCCTCGATGGGTGATCAAGGTCGAGATTTTTTAGACTCGGACTCGGACGCTACCGTCAGAGGCCCATTGTACTACGGTGTACGGGTTGCGGTCGCTGGGGACCCCTCTTTGGTGGCCCCTCACTTAGTTTTGCCCTGGAGCGGCCGTTCGAACCCTTTCGCGGGGCCGGCCTTCGAACTCCCGGGCCGGAAACTGGGCCGTCGGGGCGTTTTCAGCCCCTAGCCTTTATTACCTGTGGGCCCGGCCGGGATTCCAAGCCCGCCTGGGCCGTCATCGTGCGTCGTGGAGACGCGACGGTTCGCCTTCCGCGCGGATCGAGGCCACGATCTGTCTTCGTGCGGTAGTGGAGCGGGCCATGATGGCGATTTTTAAGGCACCTGCACCTGTTAGATCGAGAAACAGGGGAGGCGCGGGGAACGATGCGTCGTGTGGACGCGATAACTATAAAAAGGGGGATGAGCCCAACCTCATTTGTCTTACCAGGTTTTCGCGACCTCTCGCATCCATCGCCGCTCGCCTTAGCGCAAACCGATTGCCGGCCTCCTCGCCTCCTTCGCGTTCCCTCTGCCGTCGCCTCCGAGTGACGAGTAGTAGGAGATAGAGTAGTTAGTCGAGTTGGGCCGAGTGGCCCTCATGTAAATATAAAAAGCTTGCCTTTAGAGGAAACAAGTACTTCGTTCTTTGAATTTGTGTTCGCTCGAAACTTATTCGAAATTTTAAGTGTTTTTCCCTTCGTGACTTCCTCCTCTTTCAGACCGCTTGATTGCCTTGGACCTTTCATTCGACTGACTGGTAACCCAGGCCGCTCCTAGCCGCCGAGGCGTCAGAGTCCCGAGTCGGCCAGTCGGGTCGGCCGAGAGATCGTCGACGCTCAAGTTCTGTCCGAGTCGGACCTGCACTTAGGATTTTCATGTAAATTCCTTAGCCACGGACGCGTTATCGGCGCAATTTTCGCTCTTGGCCTTGACGCTAGTTTGTCATGGGCATTTTGGATTTTACACGGCCCTTTTTGGACGCCCGCCGGGTGGAGCCCCCGAGCCGTTAGGGTCGGGGATCGGCGGTCGGCAGGTCAGGACTTGTCGTGAATTTAAAAAAGACAGAAAGAAACGAACTTTCTTTTTACTTCGTTTGCATGTCTTTGAACGATGCAAAAGGAAAAGGAGGTACAAGCTAAGGGTAGAAACGACGTAGCTGGTCGATGTTCCACGCGTTGGCGAATATGCGTCCGTCGGCGTTCTTGAGCTTGTAGGTTCCGGGCCGAAGCACCTCCGCAACGGTGTATGGTCCCTCCCACGGCGGAGTCAGCTTGTGCCGACCCTGATTGCCCTGCAAAAGGCGAAGAACGAGGTCGCCAACCTCGAAAGCGCGGCCTTTAACCTTTCGTTCGTGGTAGCGGCGCAGCGCTTGTTGATACTTGGCGGAATGCAAGAGCGCGGCTTCTCGTGCTTCGTCGATCTGGTCGAGCGCATCCTCGAGGTAGCTCTCGTTGAGGTCCGGGTCAAACGCTTGCACCCGCGGGGCCCCATAATCCAGGTCAGTCGGTAGCACTGCCTCGGCTCCATACACCATGAAGAATGGAGTGTAGCCAGTGGCACGACTCGGCGTCGTCCTTAGGCTCCACAACACTGTATCGAGCTCTTTTGCCCACCGACCGGCAAATTTCTTGAGCTTGTTGAAGATTCTGGGCTTTAATCCTTGGAGGATCATGCCGTTCGCTCGTTCACACTGCCCATTCGTTTGGGGGTGAGAAACAGCTGCCCAGTCGACTCGGATGCCGTATTGATCGCAAAAGTTCAGGAATTTCTTCCCCGTGAACTGCGTGCCATTGTCAGTGATGATGGCATTTGGCACCCCGAATCGATGTACAATGTCGGTGAAGAACTTGACGGCTTGCGCCGAGTCAATTTTGCCGATCGGCCTGGCCTCTATCCACTTTGAGAACTTGTCAATGGCGACAAGCAAGTGGGTGTAGCCTCCCGGTGCCTTTTTGAAGGGTCCAACCAGGTCCAGTCCCCATACCGCGAACGGCCAAGTAATAGGGATGGTTTGGAGGGCCTGAGCCGGCAGATGAGTTTTACGAGCATAATGCTGGCACCCTTCGCAAGTGCGCACCACCCGTTGGGCGTCGGCAACAGCGGTCGGCCAATAAAAACCGTGCCGAAACGCGTTGCCGACTAAGCTTCGCGGTGCAGCGTGATGGCCGCACGTTCCGCTATGGATATCCTGGAGTAACTGCCTACCCTCGCCGAGAGGGATACAGCGTTGGAGGATTCCAGAGCGCCCTTTTTTATACAGCTCGCCGTCGACCATCGCAAATGTCTTGGCCCGCCTCGCGAGTCGGCGTGCCTCAGTGCGGTCGGACGGAAGCTGTTGTCGCAGGAGGTAGTCGATGAAGGGTTGCCTCCAGTCATCGCGGGGCCCGGGGTCAGCCCCCGAGTCGGGCGAGGCGTCGCGGGGGTCGGCGGGAGCCCCCGAGTTTTTGTCGCGCTCGATGACCAAGGCCTTGTTGGCCTCAATCGGAGCCGGTTCTTGTGCTTGCTCTTTCGTCGGGTCGGCCGACGCAGGATCATTGATGGACGGCTGGTCTTGATCGCAGGCAAAAGTGCCTGCCGGGATTATCTCCCGGTTGGACCCCAGCCTGGCCAACGAATCGGCCGTTTCGTTGTCCCGCCGAGGGACGTATTCAACTTGAAAACCATCGAACTTTTCTTCCAGACGGCGGATTTCAGCACAGTAGGCCGCCATCTTGGGGTTAGTGCAGGTGGACTCATTCATGACCTGGTTAACAACGAGCTGAGAGTCGCCAAAGGCTTCGAGCCTACGGACTCCTAACTCGACAGCTGCTTTCATGCCGTTAAGCAGAGCTTCGTACTCGGCTATATTGTGCGATGCTGGGAAGTTGAGCCGGATGACATATTGCATTCGCACACCTCTCGGAGAGATGAGCAGCCACCCACCCCCGGCACCCCTTTTTGTGAGAGAGCCGTCAAAAAACAACCGCCAGCATTCCTTTTCGACAGGAACTATGGGCAACTGAGTTTCGGTCCACTCGGCGATGAAATCTACCAGGGTATGTGATTTTACGGCAGATGGGTGCGTAAATTCTATTCCCTGATCCATTAATTCTAACGCCCATTTAGAAATTTTGACCGACACCTCCGGATTGCCTAGAACCTCAGCAAGGGGGAAGGAAGAGACGACGGTTACCGGATGGGCGTCGAAGTAGTGGCGGAGTTTGCGCCGAGTGATGACCAGCGCGTATATCACCTTCTGGATCTGCTGCCACCTTGTCTTGCAGTCGGAGAGGACCTCGCTGACGAAGTACACGGGCCGTTGTACCCTGAGCACCTTGCCCGACTCCGTCCGCTCCACCACCAGGGCGGTGCTGACCACCTGCGTTGTCGCCGCTATGTAGAGCAACAAAGGCTCCTTCTCGGTCGGAGAGGCGAGAATCGGGGCGCTAGAGAGTCTGGTCTTGAGGTGATCAAGAGCCTCTTGCGCCTCGGTTGTCCAGACGAAGTTGTCGGACTTCTTGAGGAGACGATAGAGTGGCAACCCCTTTTCCCCGAGTCGGGAAATAAATCGACTGAGTGCGGCTAAGCAGCCGGTCAGCTTCTGTACGCCTTTCAGGTTTTTGATCGGCCCCATCTTCGCGATGGCTTCGATTTTTTCTGGGTTGGCTTCGATGCCGCGTTGTGAAACGCAATATCCCAGGAGCATCCCTTTTGGGACCCCGAAAACGCATTTCTCGGGATTGAGCTTAATGCCATTCTCTCTTAGCCGTTGGAACACGGCGTTGAGATCGGCGACTAAGTCGTCGGTTCGCATGGATTTGACTACGATGTCATCCACGTACGCTTGCACGATCCGTCCGATGAGATTACCGAAACACTTGATCATACAACGTTGGTAAGTGGCGCCGGCATTTTTTAACCCAAACGGCATTGTAACGTAACAATATGAGCCGAAGGGGGTGATGAACGCCGTTGCCTCTTGATCACCGATCTTTAGTGGGATCTGGTGATAGCCCGAGTAGGCGTCTAGGAAACACAGCGTTTCGCACCCTGCGGTCCAGTCAACAATTTGGTCGATGCGTGGCAAAGGAAACGGGTCCTTTGGGCATGCCTTATTGAGACTTGTGTAGTCAACACACATCCTCCATTTCCCATTTTTCTTTTTAACAAGTACAGGATTGGAGAGCCACTCGGGGTGATACTTTTCTTTGATGAAGCCGGCGGCAAGGAGCTTTGCCAGCTCGTCGCCTATGGCTCGGCGCCTTTCCTCGTCGAATCGGCGCAACCTCTGCTTGACCGGTTTCGATCTCGGTTTAATGTAGAGGGAGTGCTCGGCGATTTCCCTTGGAATCCCTGGCATGTCTGAGGGTTTCCACGCGAAGATGTCCTTGTTGGCGCGAAGGAAATCGACGAGCGCGCTTTCCTATTTGGCAGAAAGGGTCGCCCCGACGATGACCGTCTTCCCCTCGGGGTCGGACGGGTCGAGGGGAACCTTCTTGGTGTCCTTGGATGGCTCGAACGAGCCGGACGCCTTCTTCGGAGTCGGCGTCTCCTCGGACTCCACGCTGGCGACCTCCGGGAGGTCGGGCTTGTTGATGAGCGCCGCTGCCAGCTCGCAGCACTCTACTTCACACTCGTAAGCACGTTGAACGGACGTGCTCACGGTGATGACACCTCTCGGCCCCGGCATCTTGAGCTTGAGGTAGGTGTAGTTGGGGACGACCATGAACTTCGCGTAACATGGCCGACCAAGGATCGCGTGGTACGCGCCGGGGAAGTCCACCACGTCGAAGGTGAGGACCTCCGTGCGGTAGTTGATCGGCGTGCCGAAGGTGACGGGCAAGTCGATTTGCCCGAGCGGCATGGCCGTCTTTCCGGGCACGACCCCATGGAAGGGTGCGCCCGAAGGTCGGATGCGAGAGCGACTGACTCCCATAGCATCGAGGGTCTCTGCATACAAAATATTTAAGCCACTACCACCATCCATCAATACCTTGGATAGGCGCTTGTTGGAGACGATGGGGTCGACGACGAGTGGGTACCGCCCCGGACGCGGCACGTGCTCGGTGTCACACCCGGTTTCTAAGGATAAACCAGGTGCAGCTGCATGTGTGCCCAGGAACAAATTACACACACACAGTGACGTCATCAATGGTAAAACAGAATAAAATCCATATCTTAAATTATTACATCGTTAATTTATTACAAAAGGACCCGTAGGTCTAAAAGAAAATTACATCAATGCAGCGGAAATAAACTAGCGTAGGTGCCCGAAGAACTCCACAGGCGTCGACTGGAAGATCACTCGCCTAGTACTCCACTCCATTGTCCTCGTAATTTTCCACGTCGTCTCCTGTAGCTGTGCAGCAATATATGGTAGATAGCAAGCGTGAGTACATGTCGTACTCCGCAAGTGTGGGAAAGGATGACATGAGGGCTAGAGACAAGAAAGGCTACATGGGTTGGTTGCAGAAAGCCAAGTTTATTTTAAATACTCTTTTTAAAGCAACCTAATTACTATGTGTGAGGTCTCCCACCCATATCAAACCAGCATCAAGGTTCTACCTGAACCAACCATAGCTCCAACAAACCAACCATATACCCATCCAAAACCCCTAATCATGTGAGGATCCAGGCCGCTCTTGACCGTGAGCACGGCTGTCATGACAGTTTTATACTCTGCAGAGATTGCACCACTTTACCCACAAGTCGTGATTCCCATTTGCCCGTGGGAGCGACCCACATTACACACTTCCGTAGGTGCGCGGCAGGGTCTCACTACGAGGCCTTTACAAAGGTTCTCCCAGCATGTACTCGCCCTCTAAGGTTCCACCGATGGGGGACTACCTTTAAGTAACCTGTCCACCCAAGAGCCCCCTCTTGAGCCTTGCGGGTCATAGGACTACCTTTAAGTAACCTGTCCGTCCCCGCGCCTCCAACATGCTTATACACTACTGGGAGGGTACCTAATTAATCAGCCAAGCTTTACCCATTATCGGTCTTGTGGTGGCACTGTTTTCCTGGGTGGCCGCTCCATGAACCGGTCCTTACGATCTAAAGCAAGCAGACCGCCATACAACCATGTGCTAACTGCACCAACCACCATCACCTCCCTCTTGCTCAGATCCCTAAGGTTCCATGTTTCTATCAGAAAGTATTACCATTCCACCCCATGTGCAGTAAGTAACATTAAGCAAAATTAACAATTAACCAAGCCATCCCAACTAAGCAGGCTAAGCAAGATTTCCCATGACACAACAACCATCTAGGCTAAAGGCGACAAGGACTGATCATTCAAAACTAGTAAACCCTATCATTAGGCAAACCCATCATATTGACACAGCATGCAGTTTTGTAAACAAAACAGTTGTAAAATAGGATCAGAATGATCAACGGCCACTTGCCTTCCTGCTGCAGTGGTTGCTGTTCGTATTCCTCGAAATCTTGGTTCTGGAACTCCTCGTATGGCTGCTCCTGATTGTAATCCCCTATACGCGTACATTCACCAGCAACAAGCAAACATTCACAATCAGAACCATGCACACAACAGATGCAAAACAGTATGAGGATGCCATGAATGCAAGGGTTTTGTTTCTACGAAAGTTTTGGTACAGGAATCAGTTAAAACAGAGCTACGGTGTAACAGATATAAAGGTTTTACGTTTCTAGGAATAAAACTCAATTAACTAATCACTGCAGGGCCAGCGCACGGGTTCTACAAGGCTCAGATTAACAGAAAGCTTAAACAGGTATAAACGAGCAGTGTTTAAACCGTAAACTAGTACACTAGTAGCCAACAGAATTGTTGGTCGGGGGTAGCGATTCATGCCGACGGCAGGGTCAAGGCCATTGCCGAATATTCTAATCATGGCACGAACATGATACAAAACGCAGAAGGGCGTCGCGGTCTCACCTACAGCGTCGCAGATGTCGGTGGCGTCCCGATAGGCTGGCGACGGCGAGGGTGACGCGGATGCACGGAGCTCGACGAAAACGGGTCTGCAGCGTCAGGGAAGAGTCACGAATTGGCCGGATGCCGTCCTCGTCCACCTGCAGATCGAGGCCAGCGTTAGGGAAGGTCGAAGATACCCGGCGACGGTACACGCTAGTGGCGATGGTACTCACCAAGACGAGGACGACGACGGTGGCGTCCGGTGCAGAAACAGGGGAGGTGCGGTGATGTACGGCGGCGAGATTTGGGAAAAGGGGCTGCGGCACACCGGAGGTCCGGTTTTTATAGTGCTGGGAGCAGAGAAGCACAGCACAGCCTGGCTCGGCATCAAATCCCGAAGATGGCGCTCCTCTTTCCATGCTCGCGCGTTGGGTACGAATCAGGACGTGATCGCGTCAGTTTTCTGCGTGGCGAGGGAAGTAAAAGCTGCGGCAGTCACGCACACGGGGTTGGGTTGAAGCAGGACAGCGCACAGCTGCAGGTTTCAACGGTGGCGGTGGAATTTTGGAAACAGAGGCGTGATCAAAGCTGGAGATAAAAGACGACCTTGCTGATGTCCGGCTGGACTCAGCACAAGGTATTTCTAGTTGATTTCCTATCGCTTCTTTTTCTGGTTCTTCTAAAAGCAAAAAGAGGTACGTAAAATAAAATGTAAAAATACAACTACTGCTTTGAAATAAATTCAGAGAAAAGAAAATGCTAGCATGCCATGCATGATATGCAGATGCAACCTAAGAAATAATTTTACCCACTGTAGAACAATTAAATCTAGTTGCAGGCATAGGGAAAACTAATTATTGTAAAAAGTAGGGTGTTACAAACCTACCCCTCTTAGGATGAATCTCGCCCTCGAGATTCGGATGGAGCAGCGAAAAGATGTGGGAACTCAGCCTTAAGATCTTCTTCATGTTCCCACGTAGCTTCCTCCTCCGAGTGATGGCTCCATTTCACCTTGCACATCCGGATTACTTTGTTCCTCGTGACTCTCTGGGCTGTCTCCAAGATCTTGCTTGGCTGTTCTCTATATGTGAGGTCTGCCTGAAGGTCAATTTCTTCTGTGGACAGCTGCTCCTCTGGAACTCGGAGGCATTTCTTAAATTGTGAAACATGGAAGACGTCATGCACATCTGAGAGATGAGGTGGCAACTCGAGCTGGTAAGCTACTTCGCCCCTCCTATCGAGTATCTTGAATGGACCGATGTACCTTGGTGCCAACTTCCCTTTAATCTTGAACCGTCGCAGGCCTCTGATAGGTGATACCTTGAGGTACACAAAATCCCCAATCTCGAAGGTTAGATCTCTACGCCTATTATCAGCGTAGCTCTTCTGCCTCGATTGCGCAACCTTCAAATTTTCTCTAATAATCTGCACCTGTCTTTCAGCTTCTCTAAGGACTTCAGGCCCAAATACTTGACTTTCTCCCGTCTCATTCCAGAACAAAGGTGTCCTACACCTTCTCCCATAAAGTGCTTCGAAAGGGGACATCTTGAGGCTAGTCTGGTAGCTGTTATTATACGAGAACTCTGCATAAGGAAGGCTCTTATCCCAACTCTTTCCATACTTCAGGGCACAAGCTCTCAACATATCCTCTAGTATTTGATTTGTCCTTTCCGTCTGCCCGTCGGTCTGAGGGTGGTATGCTGAGCTAAAATTTAACTTAGTATCCATGGACTCATGCAACTTCTCCCAAAATCTTGATGTGAATTGTGTACCTCTATCAGAGACTATCTTCTTAGGCACTCCATGAAGACAAACAATTCTGGCCATATATAACTCGGCGAGTTTCGCTCCCGAATAGGTTGTCTTGACAGGAATGAAATGAGCAACCTTAGTTAGCCGGTCCACTATAACCCAAATGGAATCATAACCCGACTGAGTGCGAGGTAAGCCAACTATGAAATCCATACCAATCTCTTCCCACTTCTATTCTGGAATCTTCAGTGGTTGTAGCAACCCGGCAGGTCTCTGGTGTTCTGCTTTGACTCTTTGGCAAGTATCACACAAGGCAACATACTCTGCCACATCACGTTTCATGCCGTACCACCAATAGCGAGTCTTCAAATCTTGGTACATCTTGGTACTGCCTGGATGGATGGAGTACGCTGAGTCATGTGCTTCCCTCAAAATTAGTTCACGAAGGTGCTTCTGATCTGGTACACAAATCCTCTTACCCAACCATATTGTGCCTTGTTCGTCCTCTGTGAATCCAGTGGCTTTACTATCCTTCATCAATAGCTTGATTTCCTTGATCTTCTCATCTTCTAGCTGTCCTTTACGAATCTCCTCCTCAAGTGTTGAGTCCAACTCCATGGCAACCACTTCAGTATTTGACACCCATCCTAAGTTGAGCCGCTCAAACTCTTTGCATAAATCAGGTTGAATCTCCCGGGCTGCAAGCATATTTAGATGAGATCTTCTACTCAACGCATCCGCAACCACATTTGCCTTGCCTGGATGATAGTTGATTCCCAAGTCATAGTCTTTGATGAGTTCCAACCATCTACGCTGCCTAAGGTTGAGGTCGGGTTGTGTGAAGATATATTTCAAACTCTTGTGGTCTGAATAGATCTCACTTCTCTTTCCAATGAGGTAGTGCCTCCATATCTTGAGTGCATGAACCACTGCTGCTAACTCTAAGTCATGTGTCGGGTAGTTCAATTCATGTTTCCTTAACTGCCTTGAAGTATATGCCACCACATGACCTTCTTGCATAAGAACACACCCCAGACCTCGATGAGATGCATCACAATAGATTGAGAAAGGCTTCTCCATGTCTGGCATCACCAACACTGGTGCGGTAGTCAACTTTCCCTTCAACTCTTGAAAGCTAGCCTCACAACTGGATGTCCACTTGAATTGTTTCCCTTTCGCAAGCAACTCTGTCATGGGCTTTGCTATCTTGGAGAATCCCTCAATGAATCTACGATAGTAGCTTGCCAAACCCAGAAAACTCCGAACCTCTAACACATTTTGAGGTGCATTCCAACTCAACACATCTTTAACCTTGCTTGGATCAACTGACACACCACCGGCAGAAATAACATGGCCTAGAAAAGATACCTCCTTTAACCAGAACTCACACTTACTTAGCTTTCCATACAACTGATTATCTCTGAGTTTCTGCAATACCAAGCGTAGATGCTCCTCATGTTCCTCTTCATTCTTAGAGAATATCAAGATATCATCAATGAATACGACCACAAACTTGTCCAAGTACTCCATAAACACCTTATTCATCAAATACATGAAGTAGGCAGGAGCATTGGTTAGTCCAAAAGACATAACTGTATACTCATATAACCCATACCGAGTACTGAAGGCAGTCTTGGGTATATCTGATGCACGGATCTTCAATTGATGATAACCAGATCGGAGGTCAATCTTGGAGAACACATATGCTCCTCTAAGCTGATCAAACAAATCATCAATGCGAGGTAAAGGATACTTGTTCTTTATAGTGACATCATTAAGGGCTCTATAATCGACACACATTCTCTGAGTACCATCCTTCTTTGGCACAAAGATAACAGGAGCACCCCAAGGTGAAGAGCTTGGGCGAATGTAACCCTTATCTAACAACTCCTGTAACTGCTCCTTTAGTTCAGCTAGTTGATTAGCAGCCATTCTATAAGGTCTCTTAGATATAGGAGCTGTACCAGGGACTAATTCAATAACAAACTCTATGTCTCGGTCCGGTGGCATACCTGGTAGGTCCTCGGGAAACACATCTGGATACTCGCACACCACACGTATTTCCTCAATAGGGATACCCTTCATCTGGTTGAGTGTACAAGATTCTGATGATGCATTAGTGGCCACAAACTGAACTTTGATTCCATCTCCATTTGTCAAGTGGATTGCCCTCCTAGCACACTCAATGACCCCATCATACTTGCGTAGCCAATCCATACCCAAAATTATGTCTAACCCACTGGAATCCAGAACTATGAGGTTTGAAAGAAAGTCTACCCCCCTTATTTTAAGGTTGATCTTAGGACATATGTGGTTAGTCCTTAACTCTCCTCCAGGGGAGGTAACTAGCATGGTATGCTTCATGGTAGTGATAGGCAGATTGTACTTTGCAACATAATGTGATGATATGAAAGAATGCGATGCTCCAGAGTCAAATAGTATTGTGGCGGGATTTGAATTGGCTAAGAACATACCGAGCACAACATCTTGAGCCTGCTGAGCACCTTCTGTCGTGACATGATTGACCTTGCCACGAATGAAGTTCTGCTGAGCACGATTGCCCTGAGTTGGAGCAGTGTTGCCATTGCGCCCGTGGTTCTGGACTTGATTCTGCCTCTGATTATTGTTGAACCGGCCAGGAAACTTCTGTGGGCACTGACCAACGTAGTGTCCTTCTCCACCACAGTGAAAGCACGTCTTTCCTGTGCCATTACCAACAGGATTGCTGCGGACTTGGTTTTGCTGGGCTGCTGCAGGTGCTTGGCGAGGTGCTTGTTGATTACTGGGGCGTGGTGCTGAAGTATTTGGGCGCTGCATCTGATTGTTGGGACGTGGATAGGTGGGTTGCTGAATCTGAATGGGAGCCCGGTAGTTAGGACCTGGATACTGATCAAGGCGAGGACGTGTGTTGCTGCTGGTTGCCTGTGCTGAAAATGGCATTTTCCTCTTGCCGTCCCTCTCCATTTCATTCTTCTTGTTCTCCAGGACGATTGCCTTGTCCACTAGCTTCTGAAAACTGACATAGTCATTGTTTAAGAGCTGATACTGGAGATCATTGTTTAGTCCATTCAGGAACAAGTATTGTTTCTTCTCATCTGTGCTCACGTCCTCTGGAGCATATCTGGAAAGCTGAGTGAACTTATTGAGGTATTCACTCACTGACATGCTACCCTGTCTCAGGTGCTGAAATTCCTGCTTCTTCAACATCATGACACCAGTAGGAATGTAATGAGAGCGGAAACTGGCCCTGAACTCATTCCAAGTGATAGCCTCCACATCGGCGTGTGCATTGCAATAGGCCTCCCACCAGTCTGCAGCAGGGCCAAACAACTGATGTGCAGCGAAAAGAACCTTCTCACGGTCACTGCATTGTGCTATCAGCAATTTCTTCTCAACCGACTTGAGCCAGTCATCGGCCTCTAAAGGATCCTTGGCCTGGGAAAACGTGGGTGGCCTAGTCCTCATGAACTCACCCAGCTTGGATTGATTCTGAGGAGGTGGCGGAGGTGGCGGAGGTGCATTGTTGTTCTGTTGGATGTTGTTCAATGCTTGAATCACTGTCTGCATGAGCTGAGTCTGCATGGCCATCAGTTGCTCGAACTGCTGAACATTGTTGTTATTATTATTGTTGTTGTTCTGTCCGTCACTGCCACTGCCATTTCTCCTAGTGTTGGCCATCTGATTCAGAGTAAAGAAATAGAAGTGTTGGAAACATGTACAGGATACGGTACTCTAAGATATTTAAATTAGTACAAAAGAGCTTCCCCCAAAATAAACTATATGCGTCAAGGTATAATGACAAACTGATGGTTCAATAGATAATGATTAAAAATAAAGGATGAGGTTGCAGACAAGGTGCCGCAGCATCCCACAACTCACATCAAGCACACTGATTCAAACAAAGCAAACATTCAGTTCATCACACCAAGCAGAGCAAATCATACGGAACTAAACGTCTCATCATTACAGATTATTCTCAAAGGCCTGGGAAACTCCTAAACATCGGACTCAGCGTCACTTGGGGTTGCCGGCTGTGAAGTGTATTCTGAGTCACTCGGGGTAGGAGGACGACGAACAGGCCTACGTGGCGGGGAAGTGGCCGTCCCGGTGGTCTCGTCGGAGGTGTCACCCCCGTTCATCTCCCTCTCCAAAGTTCTGAGTTTAGCTTCCACTTGTGCTAGATGGTCCCTGACGTCCTGCAGCTCCATCTGCAGCCCCTCAAGGCGGCAAGTCACCTCCAGGTTGGTGTTAAGCTGCTCAATCGCCTGGTAGGTGCCCATGCGACCACCAAGAGTGGCCCTTGTAAATTCTGCAGTGCCCGGCCTCCTCCTGGGGCAGTACTGGAAGTTGGTGTGCCTTAGCTCATGACGGAAGTAGTAACACTGACCAGTGAGTGCCTCCCATGCAGCATCATCAATAGCCGCACCACAGGTAGCCCTCCAGGCCGGCGAAGTGTGCTTCCTGAGGAGTCGATTTCCCCGGTAGACGTACACAATAGCACTCCATTCATCACGTCCTGGGCGATGCCTCCGCTTCACGATGTAGTCAGGCGCACGGTGAATGCCCACTTCGGACAGCATGTCCCGTAAGCGACGAGGAAGATATCCCCCTTCTTCTCCCTGGGAGTGGAAGGTCACAGTGCGACGACTCTTCTGCTCCTCGCTGCTGGGCTCCTGGCTCCTTGAGGCAAGTTGGTGCCTAGGAACACGACCACCAGTGCTTTTGCGTGCAGTCAGCTTGGTGCGGGCCATCTACAAATTTTGAACAGGCACGAATAAGCAAACAATATTGAAAGAAACTGTAAAACAAAACCGTATGAAAGTTGGAGGTAAACAAGAAACTTTTGTAAAATAGTTTTTATATAGAAAATATATCCTTATCGCATTC
>RWGY01000397.1:65685-134307 GCA_007726485.1 Eragrostis curvula
GCTTTTTACTTCCCTCGCCACGCAGAAAAACTGACGCGATCACGCCTGATCGTACCAAACGCGCGAGCATGGAAGAGGAGCGCCATCTTCGGGATTGATGCCGAGCCAGGCTGTGCTGTGCTTCTCTGCTCCCAGCACTATAAAAACCGGACCTCCGGTGTGCCGCAGCCCCTTTTCCCAAATCTCGCCGCCGTACATCACCGCACCTCCCCTGTTTCTGCACCGGACGCCACCGTCGTCGTCCTCGTCTTGGTGAGTACCATCGCCACAGCGTGTACCGTCGCCGGGTATCTTCGACCTCCCTAACGCTGGCCTCGATCTGCAGGTGGACGAGGACGGCATCCGGCCAATTCGTGACTCTTCCCTGACGCTGCAGACCCGTTTTCGTCGAGCTCCGTGCATCCGCGTCACCCTCGCCGTCGCCAGCCTAGCGGACGCCACGACATCTGCGACGCTGTAGGTGAGACCGCGACGCCCTTCTGCGTTTGTATCATGTTCGTGCCATGATAGAATATTCGGCAATGGCCTGACCCTGCCGTCGGCATGAATCGCTACCCCCGCCAACACATTCTGTTGGCTACTAGTGTACTAGTTTACGGTTTAAACACGCTCGTTTATACCTGTTTAAGCTTTCTGTTAATCTGAGCCTTGTAGAACCCGTGCGCTGGCCCTGCAGTGATTAGTTAATTGAGTTTTATTCCTAGAAACGTAAAACCTTTATATCTGTTACACCGTAGCTCTGTTTAAACTGATCCTGTACCAAAACTTTCGTAGAAACAAAACCCTTGCATTCATGGCACCCCAATCTGTTTTGCATCTGTTGTGTGCAGGTTCTGATTGTGAATGTTGCTTGTTGCTGGTGAATGTACGCGTATAGGGGATTACAATCAGGAGCAGCCATAAGCGGAGTTCCAGAACCAAGATTTCGAGGAATACGAACAGCAACCACTGCAGCAGAAGGCAAGTGGCCGTTGATCATTCTGATCCTATTTTACAACTGTTTTTGTTACAAAACTGCATGCTGTGTCAATATGATGGGTTTGCCTAATGATAGGGTTTACTAGTTTTGAATGATCATTCCTTGTCGCCTTTAGCCTAGATGGTTTGTTTGTCATGGGAAATCTTGCTAGCCTGCTTAGTTGGGATGGCTTGGTTAATTGTTAATTTGCTTAATGTTACTTACTGCACATGGGGTGGAATGGTAATACTTCCTGATAGAAACATGGAACCTTAGGGATCTGAGCAAGAGGGAGGTGAGGTGGTTGGTGCAGTTAGCACATGGTTGTATGGCGGTCTGCTTGCTTTAGATCGTAAGGACCGGTTCATGGAGCGGCCACCCAGGAAAACAGTGCCACCACAAGACCGATAATGGGTAAAGCTTGGCTGATTAATTAGGTACCCTCCCAGTAGTGTATAAGCATGTTGGAGGCGCGGGGACGGACAGGTTACTTAAAGGTAGTCCTATGACCCGCAAGGCTCAAGAGGGGGCTCTGGGGTGGACAGGTTACTTAAAGGTAGTCCCCCATCGGTGGAACCTTAGAGGGCAAGTACATGCTGGGAGAACCTTGTAAAGGCCTCGTAGTGAGACCCTGCCGCGCACCTACGGAAGTGTGTAATGTGGGTCGCTCCCACGGGCAAATGGGAATCACGACTTGTGGGTAAAGTGGTGCAATCTCTGCAGAGTATAAAACGGTCATGACAGCCGTGCTCACGGTCAGAGCGGCCTGGATCCTCACATGATTAGGGGTTTTGGATGGGTATATGGTTGGTTTGTTGGAGCTATGGTTGTGAGGTAGAACCTTGATGCTGGTTTGATATGGGTGGGAGACCTCACACATAGTAATTAGGTTGCTTTAAAAAGAGTATTTAAAATAAACTTGGCTTTCTGCAACCAACCCATGTAGCCTTTCTGTCTCTAGCCCCATGTCATCCTTTCCCACACTTGCGGAGTACGACATGTACTCACGCTGCTATCTACCATATATTGCTGCACAGCTACAGGAGACGACGTGGAAATTACGAGGACAATGGAGTGGAGTACTAGGCGAGTGATCTTCCAGTCGACGCCTGTGGAGTTCTTCTCGGGCACCTACGCTAGTTTATTTCCGCTGCATTGATGAATTTTCTTTTAGACCTACGGGTCCTTTTGTAATAAATAAACGATGTAATAATTAAGATATGGATTTTTTATCTGTTTTACCATTGATGACGTCACTGTGTGTGTGTAATTTGTTCCTGGGCACACATGCAGCTGCACCTGGTTTATCCTTAGAAACCGGGTGTGACAGAAGGGGTATCAGAGCCATATCGACTGTAGGACGCAAGCCTATGTTAGAACGAATGCGAGGACATGGCTATGATTCTTTCTTTCTTCTCTCTTTTTTTTTTCAACATTATCCTTCTCTTTTTCATCATGCTCTACTTTTGTATGAGCAGGGATTATTCTTTCTTTTGCATAGCCATGTCTCCAATGATAATTAGAGAGAGAGAAAGGTAACAATGCTTTTGTGGGGTACTTATTTTGGTAGATGGATGGTGGTATTGCTTAACTTTCAGTGTAGAAGTTCAGCATGTGAGGTGGAGTGTACGTGATCTTGATCAAGAGAGTATGACAAGTTTCTCACTAGGGTCACACAATTTTGATAAAGCTCGATGTAATGACACGCAGCATATGTGTGTAGGTTTTCCAATGTAGTCAACATATGGCTTTGGTAGGAATATAAGATCATCGAGGAGCATAGAGCTATAGATTTTAAATTTTTGCAAGATAAATTCCCAAGCACTCTATGCAGAAGAAGCATGATTCATCTCATCCAACCATATCACATTCACCAATCAAACTTAGATAAACAAGGGTTCCTATGAGATTGGTGTTTCACAAGTAACAGGTGTATGATGCGAGGAATAAAGAGTATGCAGGCCAACCAACTAGAAGCATGTATGTTGAGGGAACAACAAAGTTCATTTTATTCTTGAGTTAAATTTTAGTGATTGACTCAAAAGATTATTTTAACTAATGAATTGGGGAGATGGAGTAGAGAGGATGCGCAAACCGTCGCCTTGGATGAAGTGGAGATCAAGAGGGCCATGAGATATTTGATCGACCCAAAGGTTCGACCTAACTTTGTTTTCTTGTCCCGAGGGCTCCACTGTTTTACATGTCGATCAGTGCGAGGTTGTGCATCATGTTGGTGGGGGAGATCTCGAATGTGTGCGTGATGAAGAACTCAAGAGATCTCCCCCCACACTTGTTCTTGTACCTAGCTTATTTATTCAAAACAAACAAAAACAAAGCGAAGACAAAGAGGACTCTACCGGGGTTAAAGACCGGGGAGCCTAGATTTATTGAATTAGACTCTAGGTGCCTTATGTGTTTGAAATAAAAGAGAGAAGAAGCACCTAGCTTACTTATTTTTTTTTAATTTTTTTTTCAAGTGTTATTTTGATTTTAATTTTAAAAATTTATTTTGTTTTGACATTTTCAAGGTGGAAGAAAAAGGATACAAGTTGCGATACAAGTTACCTTTGTGGGGGGAGGGAACCTCCCCCCACACTTGTTCTTTGCTCTCGGCCCTTGCTTTGTGGTTGAGTCCCAAGTGGTTGTGGTAGTAGGGCGTACAGTCATTTTGGGGTTTTGAGCAGCGTGGCTATGAAGTGGCGATCTTGTCTTCCATATTTTGGTGCCACTAAGTGTCATAACGGTGGTGGCACTCGCATGGCTGCAATTCTTATTCAGCTCTTGAGAATCCTTCTTTTCGCACACCAAGACAAGGTTGGTGTCGAAGAGGAGTCTTGACGTGTTGTTTTCATCATGGTCCTCCTCCATGGGATCTTTGTGAGGCTCTTCATGCCAACCTTCTCACATTAGGCATGAGCTCAATGGAGGGGGACGAGTATGTGTCACATCGGTGTGACTTGTGTTTCAACTTGTCGCCTTCTTTAACGTGTTTGATGAGCTGATTATTGGCCTTTTTCCTGGCTGTACATAAGAGCAAGAACACAAAAGCAAACTCGAGCACGGGTTACGTTAGTGAAAACCAAATGGATTTCCCGTCGGTTGCCTTTGCAAGGATGTCTTTTTTTTTTTTTTTTGTAATCGCAACTCAATTTATTGAAGAAATAGAAAAGAAGAGAAAGGGAAATCTTTTTCTTAACTTCGAGACGAAAAGCCAAAAGGTTTTGTCTCAAAAATTATTTTTCTTTGAGAATAATTTTTGAAAGAAAAGAAAAAGAAGAGTTGGAGATAACCTCAGATCGAAGAAGTTTTTTTTTTTTTTTTTGAAAGACTCCAACTATGCAAATAAGAAAACCAACGAAAAGAGAAAATCTTTTTCTTAAACTTGAGACAAAACATCGTGGAAAATTGGGAAAATGCAAGAGCAAGAATTTTGTCTTAGGGGTGCTTGAGTGCGGAAGGGATGAACTTGGAGAATCCAAACACCCTTGCATCCAAATAAAAAGAAATGAAGTTCAACTTGGTCAACAGCCCCACAATGGCTATATGCTTTAAAGTCAAGGGGGTTGTGCCAAATTCCATCAAAACTTTTGCTCAAAGCATTTTCCAAAAGGTTGGCTCAAGTTAAATTTTACCAAATTTATTCTCTCAGATTTTTTATTTTTTTTTCAAGGAGATCTTGTTCTTGAACTTGGGGCAAACAATGAAAATTCTCGGGAAATGCAAGAGTAAGAATTTTGGAAAATAGTGCTTGAGTGGAATGAAAAGTGAAGGCACCAAGCACTCTGGAAACAAATATAATGAAATGAAGTCCAATTTTGGTTGACAACCTCATGATGGCTATGTGTTGGAAAGCCAGAGGGAGTTGTGCCAAAAATTCCTCCAAAATTTTGCTCAAAACATTCTCCATAAAAAAGATTGCCTCAAACTCATTTTCAAAAATAAAGAAATTTTTGTAAATGTAATGTGGTTTGAAAAATCCCAAACAAAAGTCAGAAAGATTCAAACATGCAAACAATGGAAATGCATGTCGAGGGAGAATTCAAATATGCAAGTGAAATGCATGAATGAAATTGAGGGAATTCAAATATGCATGTGGAAATGGAAATCAAATATGAGGTAACTACCAATTTACCTTTGGCAAGGGCATCATCGTTTTAAGTCCAATGAGCAAGACTTCTCTCCATTGCGTTTAGCTTGGTGACTTGGTGCTTGATCCCGGAGATGAGGATGCAAACAACTTCTCGTGTTGGGGTTGTAGCTGTCTTTTCAAAGCACTTGTGCGAAGCCTTCTCCCCTTGTGCTTCCCTTTTAGGGTGATGTTGGAAGGCGTCTCTTCCTGTTGAGGGTGTGGTCTCCACCCTTCACCGATAGCTACCTTCTCAACTAATTTTGTTGCTTCCGCAGCGGTAAGTGAGAAGATGCTCCCCTCGGCACGAGAATCAAGATAGTTACGAGCTGGTTGCGTCAACCCATGGTAGAAATTGATCAATATTGTCCAATCATCCATTCCACGATCAGGGCATGGAAGAGAAGTTCCAGAAATCTTGCACACACGCAAACAGAAGATCCAGCATCATTACATCAACACAACACTGCATTCATAATAACAAGGTTCGATCACACATACCAAAGTCCTTTCTTATTTATATACATAAAAGGACTCGACGCAGCCTAGACTACAACAGGATTCGACCACAAGGGGAGTTCTAGACCACGACTCTCATCACACAAGACTCCACTAGAGGCAACCCTAACTCTAGACTCTCGACACTACTCGAGACAGCGCCTAGCACTAGAGACTAGACACTATCGGAGCTCCTGCGCTACTCCTATCTAGCGCTCCTCAAGCTCGAAAGCCCTGAGCCTGCTGCCACTCCTCGAAGAGGTCGAACGGGTCCTGGACTAGCTCGTCCGTGCTGAGCAGGCGGTAGTACTCCTCCAGTGCTGGGTCCGCTGGGTCTGCTGGGGTCGGCGTCGGAAGGCTCTCTGGCAGCTCCAGTGCTGGTGGGGTGTCGTACAGTGCTGGCTGCTCCTGCTCTGCTGGCACGTCTATCTGGGCAGGCTGCTCCTCGCCCATCACCTCGTCGTCGTCTCGAGGAAGGTCCACGAAGTTCTCCGCCACTGACTCCTCAGTGGGGGCAACTCCGTAACAGTCCTCCTCAGTGGACTCCTCTCTCATGAGTGCGGCCTCTAGCTCTGCGGCCCACTCCATAAGATCCTCAGAGTCCTCTGAGTCAGTGTGTCCCTGGCTGTCAGAACCTAACCCTGTGTCGCCTCCAGACGGGTCCGAACCTCCAGAAGACCAGGAGTCTCCAGTCGGCTCAGTGTCGGGGTCGGAGTCCGTCGGGCAAGCGTAGTGAAGGTGACGTGCTGGTCCTCCGATCCTCGGGGTCATCCTGCGGCGGGGTCCTGCTCCAACCTCGTGAAGCCTCACGTAGCAGCGGTCCACCTCTCGGATGAGGTACAGAGCGTCCTCCTCCCAAAGTCTCCTCACAAACTCAAGCCTGGAGGTCAAACGTGCAACCTCGTCCTGGGACGCAGTGAGCTGTGCCTGGACCTCTGCAAGCTGTGCCTGGGTCTCTCGAAGTCTGCGGACGTCCTCGTCCCACATCTGGGCGGTGTCCTCGAGAACGCGGGCAGTCTGAGCACGGCACTCCTCCAGCTGGGCTAGCTCTGCACGAAGGTCCTCCATCTACCTACACACAAATTTTGAAAATAGGTAAGTACGGGAGAAAAGGATTTTATAAATAGAGCATAGGTAGAGAAGTAGAATTTTATAGATAGTTTGTATAAAATACTACTCCTCTCTCGCACGTTTCCAAGCTAAGGGTCATCGTACGGGCAAGTATGGCTCTGATACCACTCTGTCATACCCCATTTTCAGAGGTACTTGAATCCACCGTATCAGTCCCTGGATCAGACGCTGATACGGACATTCTCACAGAATGGCATTTCAGAGACACACCTTTATTTATTACCAAAGCTCATTACAAGCCTTTTAATTTACATAAAAGGTCTTTGAAGTGGCCAGAGGCCTTACAACTCCACACATCACACCACAGCGACCATTGCTGGGAAGCAGCAATGCCACTCTTTATTCTACGCAACGGACGGCGGAAGCAGATCCACTCCACTGGCAAACTTGCGCGCGACGACCCTAGTCTTCGTCGCCATCGGCTTGAAAGTCATACTCTGCTTCTTCCTCTGAATGATTGATTAAGATGGGGGGTGAGTACATAAGGTACTCAGCAAGTCCTAACACAAGGGTGACTCATATGCAAGGATATTGCCAAGGAATAGGCTGGGGTTTTCATCGATCGGCCGAAAAGCCAATTTTCAATGCAGGGTTTGTTTTGCAAAACAAAACATTTTGTAAAACTCTAAGTCATCATTGATAAGGTCTTAGTGGGGTTGAATGGCCCTGGGGGAGAATAAATCCTTCCCGCCAGTTCCCAAATTTTAACGCTGGCAGGAAACCAGCACACGGTTCCAAACCGGCGTTATTCCGAAATCACACATGCCAAGGATTTCTCACACAGAAAACTAATCATTGTGTGGCCATTGCTTTCGCTTTGTCCAATGCCGTGGAACACGGCTATCCGGATAGATTCTTACGCTCTGCAGAGGTCGTACACTTTACCCACGAGGCATGTCAGACCTTTCCACCGTCGTGGGTCGGAAAGACATGCTAATGGTTCCGTACCTGCCTAATGTCACCACGGTACCACCTCGGAAATTCAGCGACCAGGGGCTTCACATAGGCATAGAATAGCCAATAACTTTCACTTGCCAGATCCGACGCCAACCTCGTCAAGATCCTCTCCTGGCTTCCGATTGCAACTCCCTGCCTCCTGGTGGTACCGGGCGAGCACTAGTAGGGTGTGGTTCCAAACCCTGCCCATAACAGGGGCTCGTGGTTGCACTCAAGTGCTAGGCAAGGCGGCACATGAACCGGTCCTTATACGACCGAAGCAAGCATCTTTAATAACTACTCTCCAACGAGAAGTAGCGTCCCAGAGATAGCCTCCCCACTGAGGACTATCTCGCTTGCTCCCGTCTAAAACATAACTCCCACTCTGGGTTTCATTTACTAAGCCCATCCCTTTTATTTCTCACACACATCACCAAGTCACACTCACACATTTTCACACAAAAACATGTGAAGCAATATTATTAATTAACACAGTGTGAATGAACCTAAGCGGCAATATTTTCCATCAAATCATTAAAGATTAATGATTGTGGAACCTAGGGTTAACAATGGATTAAGGATAGCGATAAACAAGGCATGGCTTTCATCAAGATAGGTTACTCTAATATTTAAATCATTTTAAAAGACTATGCGCGTTTAATTTGCACATAGGCTCTATATAGGATATTTTGTAAGAATTAATTAGGTTAAATATGATCAAGGTGGTTAGGACTTGCCTTCACCAAAATCTTCCTCCTCTAAGCCTTCCTCGTAGTCGGGGTCCTCGGGTTCCTCCTCGAAGACTTGATCACCTAGCGATTAAATAAAAGAAAGGCTAAATCTACCGCTTAACACTCAATTAAACAATCATTAAAATAAAATAAATAAAATAAAATAAAATACACCACTAAAGATGGTTTTGATGGAATATGGTAGAGGATGATTTTAGATGAATAATGGCGCAAGAATCATCGAATTCGGAGTTAGAACGACAAAGATATGAATATTTGGATTTAAGGGAAAAGGATTAAATTAGGGGTAGATTAATTTTAATTAAGTATAATCTCCACCCTAATTTTCCAGAGGTTCACAAAGGTTGGAAAAGGGTTAGAAATGATTTTGGGAATTTTTGGATATTTTTGGGAATTTTTCTGATATTGGAAATATGCCCGAAATACATTTCTGTGTACACTCTCGGGTGTACCCAGCATTTTTGTGCGCGAAACAGAGGCTGACATGTGGGCCAGCTGGGGCCGGGGGCCCTGGGGGCTACTGTTTAGTGGACTCGGTCCACAGAAGCGTGGACCGAGCCTGCGCGTGCGTGTGGTGCACGTGGGCCGCGTGCACCACGCGTGCGCGCCACGCGGTGAGGCGTGCCGACGCGGCGCCGACGTGGCTGCCACGCGGACGCCACGCGGGCTCGACGCGGTGCGGTGGCTCCGGCGCGGCGGAGGCGAGGGAAGAGTTCCCGCCTCGCCGGAAAACTCGCCGGCGCGCTCGGGAGATGGCGGAAGAGGAGTTTGAGCGGGTGCCGGTGACCTACACGCTATGGCGGAGCTGGCGGAGGGACGTGTGCACGTGGGCGATGCGCGAAGCGGCGGCGCGAGCTCACCGGAGCTCGGCCGGGGTTTGGCGGGCGTGGCGAAGGCGCGCGCGCGTGCGCGCGGTGCGGGTTGGAGTACCCGTGCGCGTGCGCGGGAGCGTGTGGAGGCTACCGGTGGGCTCGGCCTGGCCGGGGAGTGCTCCACGGCGGCCGGAGAGGGAGAGGAGAAGGATGCGGCGGTGGCGCGCGGTGGGAGCTAGGCTGCGGAGCGCGAGGAGGGAGAAGAAGGGGCGCAAAGGAGGGAGTGGGACATGGGAAAGCTCACCTTGGGTCCGGTGGGAGCGGGGAGTGTTGGGAGGCGGCGGGATTGCTCGCCGGAGTTGGAGAAGAGGGAGAGAAGATTGAGCTCGGTGGCGTGGAGGGGGAGAGCGAGAAGAAGAAGTGGCAGCGGGATGGAAAAAGAAAGGTGAGGCGCCCTTTTATACCAGCTCGAAGGCGGTGGAGAGGGCCGGGAAATATCCCGAGTTCGTCGGGATATTTCGCCGGAGCTCCGCGGCGCGCGGTGCGAGATGTGGGGGACGGGCGAGCTAGCGGCCACGCGGCGCAGAGGAAGATGGGGGCCCCGGGTGCGGTGTGAAGGGCGGCGCGTTGCCTCCACGCTACCGCGGCGTGGAGCTCGAGTTCGTCGGGATTAATGGCGGGGCTAGGGTTACGGCGGGAAAAGGGAGTGGGGGTCCGGGCAGGGGAGAGGAGGGAGCGACGCGTGCGCTGCGTGGGAGAGAGGAGAGGGAGCACGGCGGCGGGGCAGTAATGCCCGTGCCTCACGCCGGCCGGTCGGGCGGCGGCGGCGGCGCGAGGTTGACGATGGGGCTGGCCCCACTCGTCAGCCTCTCGCGGCTGCGGGCGGGCCGGACGCCTGCTGGGCCGTGGCGCGCGCGCGGACGGCGCGGCCCAGAGGCCGGGCGCGGGTGAGAAGGAGGAGGGGGAAGTTGGGCCGGATGCGGGAGAAAAGAGGGAAGCGGCCCAACAAGCCAGGAAAGGTTTGTCTATTTCTGGATTTGGAATTTGAATGAATTTCAAAGGGATTTGAATTTAGATTTGGGATTGGACTTCAACACTCACACACAAACACTTAAATAAAGGCAATAAGAGGCAAAATGCACATGATGGCTTCATGCATGGTTTTAATTTCGAGAAAATTTAATTGAGCCCTATTTTTGATCTAATCCATTTTTATTATTTGAAAATTTTTGAAAAGCCCCAATTTTAGGTTTATCGAAATGAGCAAAATTACGGGTGCTACAACAGCAGACAATTGGAAATGGTTTATGAGCAACCTTGCTAAGGCAATTGGATCACCACCTGGACTTGTTATATCTACAGATGCTGGTAAGGGAATAGACACTGCAGTCACCGAAGTGTTTAGAAATGGAGTAGAGCACCGGGAGTGTATGAGGCACCTTTTCAAGAACTTCCAGAAAAGGTTCCATGGTGAACAATTTGAAAGGAACTTGTGGCCATGTTCTAAGGCTTACAGGAAGCAAGATTATTTGAAGCATTACAATGCCATGAAAGCTGCTTCACCAAAAGCCATCGAATGGATAGAACAGAACCACCCACACAAATGGGCAAGGAGTTCTTTCTCTGCAGCTTGCAAGTGTGACTATGTCACAAACAACTTGGCTGAAACCTTCAACAACTGGATCAAGAATGAGAAATCCCTGCCACCTGTTGACTTGTTGGATACAATAAGACAAAAGCTTATGGAGAAGTTGCATGTCAGAAGATGTCTTGCAGTGAAGTTAAATGGGAAAATACTACCTCATATCATGAAAGATCTGCATGCAAAGAGCAGAGGTCAGGTCACTTATCAGGTGCACAAGGGACATGATCTTACAGCAGAGATCACAGGTGTACACAAGGATCTCACTCCTTGGAAGCATACTGTTGATCTGAAGACAAGGAAGTGCAGCTGCAATAAGTGGCAAATTACTGGTCTTCCATGTTCTCATGCTTTAGCCTTGATTTGTGCACACAGAAATCTTGAAATTGAAGATTAAGTCGATGATTATTACTCTGTAGCAAAGTTCAAGTTAGCTTATGAGGGTTGGATTGTCCCTATGCCTGACAAGACTCAATGGGAGCCTGTTGATGTAGGCTTCAAACTCTGGCCTCCATTGTTGAAGAGGTCTGCAGGTCGACCAAGGGTAAGAAGAATCAAAGGTGTAGAGGAAGGAGGAACCAGAAGGAAGGTTAGGTGTAAGGGATGTGGACAACATGGCCATATGTCAAAAACTTGCAATGAAACTGCCTATGACTCTGATGCACCTCCTCCAGCACCACCTAGGCCTAAGAGGAAGAGGACCAAGAAGCTAAAGGAGCCTGTCATAGAAGTTCTGAGCACACCACTTAGGCTAACTGCAGGAAGTTCAAGTTCAGTTGACCTCAACAGCAGTCCTGGAGCACTCACTAGGAGGTAATAATTTGCTGCACGCATTATTCCTATTTCTAACTTATTTCAGCCAACTAACAGTTGTTACATTGTGCATACATACAGCCGGAAAAGAGCTCTAATGCTCCAGGGGAGTCCCTCTTCTGCCCTGCTGCTCGATGGAGAACAAGCTGTGATCCAGCAAAAGAGGAAGGGCACCAAGAAGTTGCAGCTTGAGAATGCCTAAGACATGAATGGGTAGCTTGTAATATGGGAGATGACTCATTTTGTGTTTTTCTCATGTAATCTGGGACACATTCACTCTATTTTGCTTGTAATCTGTAGCATGCTCGTAGCCACAAACTAATGGCTTGTAATATTGAATTATGTGACATGTTAAACCTGGTACATGTTCTAAGGGATTAATCAGTTGAGTCACCTCTCGTATGAATAGAGTACATTTGTTTCATGGCATCAATTTTCATTCATTGCAAATAGAAACTGCTACAACCAGGTTTCATTACAAACTGCTACTGCAGTCTCAGAAGCTGCTACTACAAACTGCTACTACAATCTGGTTTCATGCCATCATTTATCTGATCCATCACTTCTTCAGAGCTACAATGATAGCAACAACAATTGCTACTACATTCAAGCTAAGAACAATGAAAACCCAATCTCCTGACGCCACAGGGAGTAGGTTTCTACTAGCAGCTTGTTCCTGCTTCAGTTGAGCAATGTCAATCTCCATCCGAGACACCTTTCGCTGCAGCTCATCAATGTCCTGTGTGACGCCATGACGACCAACTGGTTGCTCAACCACATGTCTCTGAGTCGAAGCACCAGCTGGCATGTGAAAATCATCCAGAAAACCATTATCTGCCAAGTACTTGTAGTACTCGTTCTCCCACAGGAACCATTTGCACGCATTTGGCCTCTACATGAAAACTCCCCAAATCAAACAAGAATCCAAGAAAGATTAGACAAATGGAATCTGTAGTGCACGAATCACAGCTGCTTACTCTCGCATTCTTCATGCATCTGAAGAAATTCCTTCCCTTGTTCGCCTCCGTCTATGCAGTGAACATGACGAACTTGCGATTGGGATGGTCGGGGCACTCAATCACAGGGAGCTCGTGGACTGGAATCGGGCTCACCGGCCAAGCGCCATGGGACGTCGACCCCGACGCCGATGCAGCCATGCCACCACCTCCGCTCGTCTGTGGTGCGTGGTGCTCGTGAATCTGGAAGGAGACGTGTGGGGGACGGCCTTATCTGGACTGGGGCTTGGGGGACGGCCTTATCCAGTCCAAACATGGTCTGGTTCAACCACATGCCCAAAGGGCACGCCCGTCACTTGCCGCCGGTCTCTCTCATCCTGGCTCAGGAAACGATTAAAATAATTGGCGCGGTGTCTGTGAGACAAATCCAGTTTTTCAGAGTGTCCGTGATACAAAAGAAGAAGTTGCGGTGTCCACCACACAAAACCACCTTTTAGCAATGTCCTACAGACAAAAAACCCTATTATGAACACGGACAACTTTTCAAAAGAAATTACCCTCCTTTCATCATCCTCACCGATATCAGCAGCTTCTACCCCACCGTCACCTCCACTGTCGGCGAATCTGTCATGGCTTTCACATCCCTGAAGCAAGCAACATCTCCAGCCCTCCTCTGCCTCCCTCCTTCTCCCGCTGATCGCCCCCATTCCTCCTTTCCTCGCCGCCGGCACTTGCGCCTACGCTACCTCGGGTCGTTGCACCGTCAAGCAATCGCGAGGCCGCAGTTTGCCACTTTGTCGTGACCCCTGCGCACCCGTGCTCCCAGTGTGATGCCGAGAGACCACAACCCCATGTGTCGTGCTCCCCGACGTCAAGCAGCAGCGATGCTGCGCCCGAGCTCCCCACGCAGTCGTGGACCTATGCGTTCGCTCGCTGCGGCGAGGCTTGCGCCAGAAGGCAAGTGGCGGTGAGGAAGAAGAAGGGGACGGGGGTGAGGGAGAGCAAAGGCGGAGCTAGGATTTACATATGGGGGGGGGGGGGGGGGTAGCTGCAAAAATAATTCATGAGAGGGGGGGGCAATTAGTGCTTAAGCATGCAATTAGCAGCTAATTTAGAGGGGCTCATGTGGAAAACTACCTTCGATAGGGGGGCCAGGCCCCTGCTCGCCCCCCTGTCTCCGCCCCTGGGGGCGAGAGCACTTGCGTGGGTGACGGCATCGGCGAGCTCAAGCTTTGAGCTTGTCCGGCAATGGAGGCGGCGATGGGATTGGGGAAAATGTAGAAGTTGCTGCCTAAGGTAGAAGAGAGGGAGGGTAATTTTGTTTGAAAATTTGTCTGTGGGCATAATAACGACTGATGTAATAGTTTTGTTGGCATTTTATCGAAGCCTATTCTCATATGGGCATTCTATCGAAGCCCACTAGTTTTTTGGATGAAATAGCAAAATTCTCGATTTTGAAGCAGATTCTGCTTCTGCTTTTGATGTCCAACTGCCAAAGAGGCAAATTGCAAAACAACTTCTCACATATAAGCTAGCAGATTCTTCGTAGATTACAAACTGAACGTCCGAATTGCGAACTGATTACACCATTGCGATCGTCGCGACGATATCTTCGAAACTAGACCCCCACTTGACTATATTTTGCAAACATTTGTTTTTAAAAAAATGTTCAAACTTGATCTTATTAGTAGTCATCTACTTTTATTCAATTTATCTATGAAAATTTGAGTGATAACAAAATCTTTATTACATCGATCTCTTGTTGAAAAATAATATACAAATCATCACTTAGCCATACGATTTTTTTTTTCAAAATAGGATACATAGAAATTCAGTTTACTCTGTTATTTTGAGTTTCTAATACTAATGCTTTTGTTTGTTTACACCGTGGATTATATAAGTTATTTAGGGGTAACCAACAAACAAGGGCTAAAAACCTAAAAGAATTCAGTTAACCTAATTAATCGAATATATTCTGTCTAACCAAATAATACAAAATACTTGTTTTCAGATTTGGAATTTTTTTTTACCAAGCCCTACTTACTCAGCCGTCGTGATGATTTTAGCGCGTCTTCATGCATATTGAAGAAAAATAGAACGAACGGCAGCCATGTGATTTTAGCGGCGTACAGGGATGTTGGACTTTTTACTTCTTTTTTTTTTGGCGGAAAAGGGATGTTGGAATTGAATCAAGACAGCTTCCTGACTCCTGTCTATACGATTTCTATTCGAGAAAGCACACGCTGATAATGTCCTATATATTATATTAAGTAGTACGTGATTAAACCTTCCACATATCCTACTCTTTCTATCTAGCTATACGACTCCTATTCGAGTACATGATCGAGTCCTATTAGATTACATGATCAAACTTTATATATATATCCACACGTACCCTACCTAGCAGTTCAATTCTTCAATAGTCCGTTCAGAAAACTAAAATCGCTACATACGATGGCCGGGATATCACGAGCAGGTTGTGCTGTCATATTAACCATCGTTTTTTTATGCGTCCTCGGCCCGATACTCGGGTACGTTATTTTCGAGAGCACACGTCACACCTACGTTACGGTCAGCGTTGTGAGCGCAAGAGGGCTCGACGTCGACGACCAGGCTACTCCGGTGAAGTTCGACGTCGCAATCGGCTTCAGATACCTTGGCCGTGACCGCGCGGCGAGCCACGACGGCGGCAACGTGACCATCTCGTACGCGGGCATCAAGCTCGCCGAGGGGCCCGTGCCCAAGTTCTACGTCGCCGGTGATGGAACCGAGTGGGTGGAGGCTACAAGGGCTGTGGCGTCTGCCGGGAAAGACCAAGCGCCGCTGTCGCAGCTGTTCCGAGACCACCTCTGGGCGGAGCGACAACTCTACGGGGTGGCAGACTTCGACATCGTGCTGAGCTTTTTCGACGTGAATATCACCTCTGGCGTGACCAAGAGTAGCTACCATAACTGCAAGGTCGGATTAGCACTTCAGGGGGATGAAGCTGGGTTTGGCAATTGTGGACGGCCTGCATCTCTTTTGCACCGTTATCGTTACTAGATCTCGCAATAACGATTTATTATGTGTTGCCTATATAAACTATTTTGTAATTTTATTTTTTGAATAAAGTTCACAAAACCCTGACTGTGGTTAAAATGTAAAGGGGCTTGCGTAAGATCATGAATAATGTGTAATTCATGGATTTATGTAGAGCTATTTATATGTAGCATGCACAAACAGCTCCTTGTGATAAAGCAGAAACTGATCGTTGCGTTGAAATATCATATATTCTAACATTTTTTTCTCAAATACGCAAGAGGGTTGCGTATCTTTATATTAAGGAGAGTATTTGTTGCAAACTACGTAGGTCACAAACAAACTCGCGCCCACCATTCCGTCCATTTTTTGTTGGCTAGATGTCCTATTACACTTTGCGGACTATTCGCCAAAGAGAGTACATAATCATATACTCTAACATGCTCATGCAGCGCCTTGACAAACACGGAAGCTTAGACTAGAGCAGAACCAAACAATTTGTTGCTTGGTGGCTACTTATTTTTTTCTATTTTGGGAAAAGCTAAATTTCACTCAAGCGAAACAAGCCCTTCCATGAGAAATGCTATGTTTACTTAAACGAGTTATGAAATTCCTACAAACAGCTAATATGGCACCACCTTATTGGTTGATACAATCTCTGCTCCTTAATTTAAGCAAAATCTGGCCTACAACTGATTGCCACATCAGCAAGTGCATAAGGTTTACGTAAAACCTGTATGTAACTGTAGCATTGCTCCCCTTCCATCTCTCTCTCTCTCTCTCTCTCTCTCTGGACCTAGAAGAGGGGCTAGAGGAGGCAGGCCAGCCTGATAGTGGTGGCAGGAGAGGCGACGGAGACGAGAAGGGTGTTGTCAGGAGTGTGAGGTGGGAAATGACGGGAACGGGAGGAAAGGGGCGACCTCGACACGATCAAGCGCGGGTGTCTGTCTTTGTGTCTGTGGGGGGGGGGTGTGGGTGTGGGGGGGGGGGGGGGGGGGGGGGGAGGTTGTCCTCAAACTGGAGGCTGAACATGGTCAAAAACAAAATCGATTTTTTATCAATAAATAATTGTTTGGGGGCATTCCAGAACTGAGCGAGGATACAACATGAGCTACCTTTAAGTGTATAATCTTTGGTTCTCTCACGATTATACCTGAACCCAGAAAAGCAGTTTGATCCGCTGCATCTTCAAGTCACGCAGCTTGTAGAATCGGGTTCAGAGCCCAGGTGCTTTTCCGTGCGCAACACGACTGACACGAAACACAGTCATGAGGAGAAAACTCACGCAAGATACTCCGTCCCGTACGTCCCTAAAAAAAACGGCAAGGTGGGTGACATGGACGTCCAGTTCGACGAGACAGCTGGATCCGACGGCGGTTGTGTTGTGCGATACTACTCCTCTGTCTTCGTACCGGTCTCGGACTCTCGCGGCGGCCCCTGCTGGAGTCGTCCCAGCAGCGCACGGTGGCGGCGGACGCGGGCCCGCCCCATAAAAGGAGAGGCCTGTCCGGTGAGGAAGTGAAACCAATCTGAACTCGCGCAACGCCGCCTCCCTCATCTCCCACTAGGGCTTGGTCTCTTCTCTCGGCGGAGTGCGGCGGCGCGATCCCCACCCACCAAAGCAGAGGACCCCGCCCGCCCCAGCAGCGCCGCCGAGATGTCGTCGAGCTCCTCCGAGGACCGGCGGCGGAGGAAGCGCCGCCTCGCCGACCTCGACGCGGACGAGCTCGAGGAGGGCGAGTACCACTCGAGCTCCGACACAGAGGACTACTACAACCGCGACGCCGCGCTCTCGGGCGAGTCGGACGAGACCATCAGCGACCTCGACGACACCACCGCGTCCTCCGCCGCGGCGAACCACAAGAAGAGGAGCAACAATTCCACCGCGTCCTCCGCCGCGGCGAGCCACAGCCACAAGAGCAGCGCGTCCGCGGCCGCGGCGAACCGCAACGGCGGCGGCGGCGCCAGGGCGTACTCCGTCCTGGCGAACCACTACGGCGGCGCCCGCACGTCCCTCACAGCGGCGAACCACTACGGCCGCGCCAGCGCGTCCTCCGCGTTAGCGAACATGTCCTTCGCCGCGGCGCCCATGAGAGCATGCCGCGTCTGCGGGAAGGAGTTCAGCAGCGAAAAGGCCGTGTGCGGGCACATGAAGGTCCACGCGCAAGAAGCCCTGCACGGCGGGGGCAAGGAACAGCAGCAGCAGGGGAACGGGGGGAAGGACAAGAAGAAGGTGAAGAAGGAGCGCATCGTCGCGGTCGCGGCGGGTGGCTGGGGCGTCACCGGCAGGCGAGGCTGCTCGGGGTCGTCGGGGACGAGCATGGACATCATTGTGAAGGCCACTCCGAACGCCGAACCGGGCCACCACTCCATGGACATCGTGCCTGCGGAGCCCAAGATTGTCTATGCGCCGACGCCCATGGCGTTCGCGATGCCCGAGGACGTGCCGCCCATGCCCGTGGCGCCTGCAAGAACCAATCTTTCCGGCGAGAGCAGCAGCAAGAACCCGATGCCCAACGATGACATGGACATTGCGGCGGCAGGAGCCAACCCAATTCCGCCCACTGAACCTGTCGTCCACCAGCAACCAGCTGCACCGCCGCCGCATGCCGGGAAGCAAGCTCAAGTCGTCCGCCACAAGCGCGCCCCGCGGCCATCTGCAGGGCGGCAGAACCCGGCCGGGTACAGGTGCTCTGACCCAACGTGCAACAAGTGGTACGCGAACCACCAGGCGCTCGGTGGCCACATTGCCGGCCACAAGAACAGGCAGCAAGCCGCTGCGGGAGGAATGCCCCATGACGGCGCCGGTCCAAGCAGTGGCGGCGGCGGGTCCAAGGCAGACAATCCGCACCCATGCCAGATATGTGGTAAAGTGTACAGCAAAGGCGTGCAACTCGGCGGCCACATGAGGAAGCATTATGAGGGAAAGATTGTGCCCAAGAGGAAGCTGCGCGCGATCGAGCCACCGCCACCGCCCGCAGATGTTGTTGCAGAAGGACCAGCGCAACTTTGCCGGCCGGCTGATGCACACGCGGATGACCTCACGCTCGCGCTGCCAATCAAAGCAGAACTGCAGTCACTGGCGCCGGTTGCGGATGCGGAAAAGGAAGCTCCCTCGGCGGCGGCAGAAGGAACCCCCGAGCCTGCACCAGCTAGGCCGCGCGCCACGGGCCGAGTAATTCTCTTTGGCATCGACATTGGACTGGGAGTGCAAACGCCACCGGCCCAAGAAGGCTCACTTGCTACAAAGGACTCGTCGGCGTCCACCGGTGAGCACACTAAGCAGCAGTAGGGTACTATTGTGAAAATTTTTGAATGGATTCTTCCGCTCAAGGAAAAGCTTCAGCTATTTTCTTTCATTCGACAGGAAACTTTAGTTTTGTTAGGATAGAGCAACTGCAGTAGATAGGAACAGGGGAACAACTAGTGTTCAGGCCTATAGAACTGGTACCTACTACAGAAGAATATACATACATATGCATGTTGGAATACACAATGAAGTTCCACTTTTCTTATAGATTTCCCCCCCATTTTTTGTTCATGAGAAGCTGTTACTCTTTTGTGGACAGAATATATACGAATGGGAAGAAATTGCCTGAATAATATTTGTGATCGATCAACTAGGGCAGCTTTGGAGGTGTTCATGCCATGCAACAGGTTGCGCTTGCACTACCATGCACTAGAAACCTGCTTGTTTTTTTTTTTTTTTTGGGTCACTTCCATGCATGTAACTGAATGAGATGTAAATATGTCCGATAATGATTCCTTCCGAATAGACAAAACTGAACATATATGTGAAAAAGCGTAAGGTGCTGAACTGAAGCCAGTTACAGTTTGCACTTATTAGTGACAACTAGTATTTGGAAGAAACAGAGCTACAGTTCACTTTTTGCTCAAAAAAGAGAGCTTTTTTCATTAAAAAAGTACAGTCAGGATAACTAACGAATTCACAAGATACATGGTTCACATGATATATCCGGTGCAAATGGGCGAAACGTTGGAAACTTGAACATTTTCTTAAGACCAAATCTGGAATTTTCAAATAATTGTAGAAAGTTCACCATTCATAGATTTTGTATCGCACATTTCTGTTATTGCAGTTACATGAGATGGATTACATGAGCGTGGTGATATTATAAGTTTATAACTACCATAAAGTGTGGTTCGAAAATGACAATAGAAGTGTGTCTTTGTGAAGTTAATATTTAACGTTCAGCGTTGGGATGCTGAGAGTAAAGTAAGAGAAGTGCGGATTTCTGAAACCGAAGTGTACTGAATGTCCCTGAAACATTGTCAGTTCAGTGAAAGGAAAATCGACACACGTAAAGCAAAGCATGCACACATGGGACAAAGAATGACAGGAGACGCAAAGCAATGCAGCAATGGGCAGCTTTATCGTCTTCAACTCAACAACAGGCCTTCAGCCTCGCCTCAAAAAAAAAAAAAAAAAAAAAAAAAAAAAAAAGGCCTTCAGCCGATTTGTGCACATGACGTTTCCACTTTATTATAATTAATGCAAATGTAGGAGTCTCCCCTCCCAAATTCGTCAAAAAGGAAAAACAATATGCTCAAATTATAGCTAAATAAAAACGTGACTTCTGGTCAGTGCTCAAATATAATACCCGAAGTTACGTTGAACAAGCAGGGCAGTGGTCAAGGATCTGTTCAGGTTTCAATTCTCCGTCTCGTGGCTGAACAACTGAAATTTGCGACCGAACGGTTGATAAAAAGGGCAGGGACTGACCTCGAGCGTGGATGACCGGCCGAGTCCGCTGCGGTTTCCACTGCAGGTGCCTGCGTGAGAGTTGAGACGCAGGTCAGCCCGTGCTGGTCGACGTATCGGTTCCGGACTCGGTTTGGAGTCCTTGCTGCAGCCGACTCGTCCGAGGAGCGTGCCTGACGGCGGACAACAAAAGGGACCCTGCCTGTCCTCCTTTGAGAAAGTGAAGCTAATCTCTTTTGGGAGAGCGTGAAGTGAGGCTCATAATCTCGACTCACGCACGACTATCTCTGCTACCTTGCGCCGACGGCCATCACTAGAGCTGTGTGTTCTCATCGTCGTCGCAAGTGCAGCGAGTTGCTACGTCCACGCCAAGCTACTACTAGTGGACACCTAGCAAACAGCAATGGCAGGCTCTGAAGACCAGTGGCGGCGCCACGCCGACAGGGGGGACGACGAGCTGGAGGAAGGCGAATTCGTCCCTCGCCCGAGAGGATACCACTCGGAGTCGGACACGGAAGAATACTACAACCACTACTCGAGCGAGTCAGACGACGAGCCCACGAGCAGAGCGCGCTCGCACTCTGTTCCGACGAACAACGGCGGCGACGCCGGCTCATCCTCCGTCGCGGCGAACGGCAACGGCTACTCGAGCTCGTCCTCCGCCGCGGCCGTGCCCGTGTTGGCCTGCCGCGTCTGCGGTAAGGAGTTCACCAGCACCAAGGCAGTGTGCGGGCACCAAGGTTCACGCTCTGGAGGCCCAATGGCGCCAGGAACAGGGGAACGGCAAGAAGGAGAAGGAGGTGAAGCCAATCGCGGCTGTCACGGCAAGGCTTCCTGAGGTCACGGTCACGTCGCAGGACTGTCTCTCTGAATGCTCAACCGGAAAGCTCCACGGCCATTGTGGCTTCAGAGCCCAAGCTTGTCCTGGACCCGACGCCCTTGGCGTACGCAGCGTCCAATCTGTCTCTCGTGAGCCCGGTGGCGCCAGCAAAAACCGATCTTTCCAGTGAGGGCAGCGGCGCGCAGTCGATGCACGATGATGCAATGGCCGTTGCGGTGGTGGCTGGAGCTGACTCACCCGCCGAAGCCGTCGTCCACCAACAACAAGCAGCGCCATTGCCTGCAGGAGACGAAGCCGCACGCGTCCACCACCAGCGTGCAGCGCCGCTGACCGCAGGAGCGCAGAACCCGGACGGGTACACGTGCGGCGAGTGCGGCGCGTGGTTCAAGACGCACCAGGCGCTCGGCGGCCACGTTGCCGGCCACAAGAACAGGCGGCTCGCGGCCGCGGGAATGGACCTGCAGGCCGACGTGCCATGCCGCCGCGGCTCCAATAAGCCGCGGAAGCGGCACCTGTGCCGGATATGCTCTGTGGAGTTCCCCAAGGGAGTGCAGCTCGGCGGCCACATGCGGAAGCACTACACCGGCGAGCCGATCGTGCCCAAGAAGAAGCAGCACCTTGACGAGCCCGTTCCGCCGCCGCCCGCAGATGTCGTGGTGCCACAACTTGACCCGGCTGATGTCGACATGGCAGACCTTTCGCTTGCTCTGCCGGTCGAAGCGGGTGATGTGAAATCGCCGGTGGCGACCGTGGAGGCGGTGCAGCCAGCTCCATCGCCAGCGGTGGAGGGAACCTCCAAGCCTACACTTGCGCCGCGCGTGACGGGCCGAGTAATTCTTTTTGGCATTGACATTGGGCTGGGAGGGCAAAAGCCGACGGCACAAGAAGGCTCGCCTGTCACAAAAGAGGAGGGCTCCCCGGCGTAGGCTGTGGAACGACATTCATTGTGCACTGACGCTGAAAGAAAATATAGGAGAACAACTTTTCTTTCGAAGAAAGAGAATAATGTGTTTTCTGTCAGTACGAGCTTCACGTGATACAAAACGTGTTCCCTTGTCAGCAATATATTTGGATTTCTTTTGTATTTATGTTCACATTTTTTTTCAGCAATATAGTTTTGTTTGTATATGTTCTCATGGAGCTGTTATTTATGTGTGGCGGCTCGACACTGCCGGAGGTGACAATGTGCCGGTGCGTTGCGGATTGTGTAGGGAAGTACGCGAGCGTGCGGTGAGAGATGAACGATGAAGACTGAGAGAAAACTCTAGTCTACGAGTGTGTTTAGGCACACACAATATATTTGAATAAAAAAATATATGTGCCATCAGACCGAGTGTGTCTAGCTTTGACGTTTCACAATTGCGAAAATAAACCACGAAAGTTCATATAAGGTAGAAATAAGATATCTGACAAGATATTCTTACAATGATGCCAACATTTTCTCTTGAAAATTGGATAACTGGAAGGAGCGGTAGAAACCTGCAAAAGCATGGAAATAGTTATGAAAGTCAAAACCATGATTCAATATGGCAAATAAGTCATGAAAAGTAATCGATCCAAAAGAATGCCCATCAAGTTTTGCAACAAACAGTCCACATCAAAACGTGCCAGGGACCAGGGCTCCATTTTCTGATAGCCTCGTCAAAGATATATGCTAACATTCCAACTGAGACAGGGTCTCCATCATTTCCAACAGAAATCCGTTCATCAATCTTATAAGATATGGGCTGCACCAAAAAGAGAGTTTTTTTATACAGAACAAGTCAGAGAGGTACAGTAGAACTGGACATCTACAGAAGATTCAGAACAGAGAATTTCAATTGATGTTGTGCTACCTATGGTCCGCTTCAGGATACTTATTTCTGGCATAAGTATTAGTATCTTTCAATTTGACATCGACATCGGTAAAATTACATATTGGGTTCAGGGCAGCTCAAACCCATATTTACATGCAATTATTTCTAGAGAATAACTCTTACAAGCAAAAAATCATAAATTCTTTCAAAGCCCATTCTTTACCATAATGGACCTAGAAAAGACCAACAAAATACGATGATGAGTAAAACGAATGCCTCAAAGAGAAGCTCCTACTGCGGCCTTGCTGCCTCTTAATACTTGTCATACCCTATTTCTGCAATATATTGTACATCCTGTATCAGTCCCTAAATCAGTAGCTGATACGTACAAGAACACAGATATGATAATCGAAAACATATTTTGAATGAGTAAATAAGTATAATACCTGAGATATAGGACCCTTAGTGCTAGTACGACAAGGATCTATAACTTATCCAAGTCCATCCGATCCACTAACGGTAAAGCAGACAGCGGAAACCATGACCCAAAGCCACAAGCAGACTTGAGATGCAGAACCGAAAACCCAATCGTCGTCATCTTCTACGAAGTCTTCTCCTACTAAACCAACAATCGCAAACGCGTGAGTAACATGAGGTACTCAGCAAGCCCTACACTACACAAGGGTATATATACATACATATTTGGTATTATCAAGGAGGAGGCTAGGTTCATTTGCAGAAAGCAAACTTTATGCAGGGTTCACTAAAGCAAGACAAGGATTCATAGATAAAACAAGAAATTGACTGTCAATATTTTAGTTGGTTGGCTCTGGGGGAGTATGGGCATTCCCGTCAGTTCCCAAATTTTAGTTGGGCCTTCTGACCTCGAGGATTATACCGACCAGGCACACTTGCCATCACTTCCAAAACACGGGCTGACTACAACCCACTCACACGCCAAGGAATAAGAGAGGTGGCTAATCCATACATGCACAACAATAATGTGTCATATGCCGTGACAACGTCCATCCGGATGAATTTTACACTCTGCAGAGGTTGTACATCTTTTCCCACAGGCCATGCACTCTTGTACAGAGAGTAACATAACGCCTAGTCCATATCCTCCGAGTAGTCTCACAATTCCACCACGAAATCACACCCAGGGGCTTGTGACATGAAAGGTCACACACTAGCACTGTACACCTGTAAAAGGGTACGTCGCGCTCCTGTAACACATAGCAGGATTCTGTAACACATACCAGGACTGGCGTCACTCCCGTAACTTATAGCGGGTTCCGCAAGCCGGATCATAGGTACGTTTCCCATGTCCTTTTCCTGAGCTTTCATCACCTTGACTAGCCTCCAGATGGCATTTGCAAGAGTACCAAGAAGGTAGGATAGGTCCTCCCCATAAGGGGTTCCGTGGTTGTACGAGAATCATTATGTTAACGGGCGTCAGAACCGGTTCTTATATGGCCAGGCAAGCACCATATCCCACATTAGGGGTCTATCACACCAACAACAATCCACTAGTGGTCTTGCCCGCAATCCAACCCATCCCATTATCACTGTCACCACCAACATCATCACCTAACACAGTTGTGCTATTCCCAGTCCCAATATATCACACACACCACCAAACTCATTTAACACAGTTGTAAATCATATGTATGAGTAAGGTGTAGCAATGTAGAAACATTGCAGGAGTCCTAAGCATTCTAGTAGCAAAGCAAAAGTGCCATCATAGAAATGATGGAACTATCCTAGGGTTATCAAGGTGACAGGTGAACAAGGGTAAACAAGGATTCAGATATTAACGCCTAAGTAACAGACATCAATATCAATAAGCAAGTAGGACCATAGCTACACAAACAGTAAAATAACAAGTAATGCATATTACTAGAGTAGGCTCTATAGGTGCATTGCGAAAACAGTAGGTTCAATCATGATCAATTAGAGGTAGAGCTTGCCTTCACTAAGTCTTCCTCTTCACGTCCTCGTAATCCAGGTCCTCAGATCCTTCCTAGAAGTTCGTATCTTCTGATTCGTCCTTGGGCTTGGATCTTCTTAATCTTCCTTGACTCTTCCTCGAATCTGACGTAAGCTAGCGCATAGAAACATACCGTATCAACAAACTACCGCAAAAGAAAATAAGATCGAGAAGAATCAAATAAGATCCAATTAACTCAAATAAGAACCGATAGAACAACGAAGAAAACAAAAGACACAAATCATGTATGATGCATTAGGTTTTACTTTAAAAAAGTTCTATTATATTAAAAGGACTATTAGGGGTAATGCATGAGCGCTAAGGCTTTTGATGTGAATGAGGGATGCTAAACCATGATAAATGCATGCTTATGTGTGGGTAGAAACAGCGTGTGTATGTGTCTTTCGCACACTTGCAACACTAACTCTTTATATAGGTCGTAACCTATATAAAGGTTCATGCAACAAATGTACAAGGGCAAGGTGTGTTGCTTTAATTACTTACTTATATTAAGGCATTACCTAATGGTGATTAGTTATTAAATTAATTACTATATTGATTAATTACTAAGATTAAGCTATTAATTATTTGTCATGAGTTAAGCGCATGACGATGGTAGTGTATGTGATCATGCATGGTACGAAGGCACGGTTGCAATTAAAATACAAGGATCAACCGGTCAAGATCAAGTAGCAATTAAAATACAATAGTCAATTTGAGTAAGATCAATTAGAAATAAATCACAACAACGAGATGTAACGCCAATAAGTTCCAATAAAATGCCACATATAAGTAGGAATGATAAATTAATTAGGCTGAGCTATGGTTAAGATGATTGAGCGATGATTGAGCTAGGATAGACTTGTAGTTGAGTTGCGATAAAAAGAGTATTAGGATTTAAAGTGATACGACACGAAACATTGGATATATTTAGTGTTAGCGAGTAAGGGTGGTGATAAAAGAAGGTTACTATGTTTCATTGCGGAGGGCCGCAATAAAATTAGCTAGGTTCAATGCTAAACAAAGAAGTGAGTAGTTACGACATGCAAGATTGATGATGTATGATTTATCGATAAGGAATATATCAAAAGAGAGAGGAGTTTAAGGTGGTAGGGTCAGCTGGTCTATGTTTGAGGGTTTATGAATAGCACCAAAGGGTACTACGCGTTTCTATGAACGCGTGGGCGCAAGAATCGCCCAAAACAGAGTTACGGTTGAAAAGATATAGCTCTTTAAAGATTCTAGGGACTCAGTCGTAATTACAGAAACATACCAGGGGCATATCTGTAATAACAAAAAGGTTCTAGGGTTCTTGTTGTAATTACAGAAAGTTTTAGGGGCCTCGATGCAAAAAGACGAGGCTGGCGACGACGAGGCGCGGAGAGGGGAGGCGGCGCTCGACGGACCGGGGGCTCCGGTGGCAGAGCGGGGCGGAGAAGGTGGCCGGGAGGTGCGCGCGTTGTCGCGGAGCTTGGCGGCAACGTCGCGTCGACGGAGGAGGCAGAGACGCACTCGGTGACGAGGAGGCGCGCGGAGCACAGCGACGAGGGGGCGCGGTGGCGCTCGGTGGGGAAGAAGGGCGGGCGCTCCCGTCGAGTTGATGCAGGCTGAGGTGGTGCGCGGAGGCACGGCGAGGCTGGTGCGCGCACGTGGCGAGTGAGACGTGGCGGGGAGGGTCGCCGGCGTCAAGCTTGCGCGGCGGCGTGCGGCGGCGCTTCGGCATAGAGGGTGCTCTGGTGCTCGTCAGGCCAAGCGGAGGGGCGCATGCGACGCAGATGAAGCTCGCAAGGCTAGAGAGCGGCGGAGACGGGCGAGGGCGTTGCCGGGGAGGTCGAATCGGGAGGTGGCCGTCGACGGGAAAGAAAGGGGAAAAGCTCCGATTGGAGCTCGGTGGTGGTCGAGGAGGGCAGCGGCTAGTGGGGAAAAGGAAGAGAAGAGTGTGGCGTACTCGGTCTTATAGGTGGACGAGAGAGAGGGGGAGGAGAGAGGCGCGGCCGAGTCACGGCGGTCAAGGCTCCGGTCTCCGGTCGCCGCGATTAATGGCGACGGGACGCGAGACAGGGGATGGGCGGCTGGGCGATGACGAGGGTGAGGATATGGCCACAGTGCCGGCGACGAGATGGATCGGGAGGGAAGCTCGCGTGGCATGGCGTCACGGCATGGGAGCTCGCCGGTCTCTGGGCGGTCGTGGTCGTCGGAGGAGTGGGCGCCCATTACCATGACGCGGGCGCGGCGCGGCCACAGGAGGACGGATGCGACGGGACGACGGCTGACGCGGAGCGGCGTCAAGGCGGCATGGGCGGCGTGAGTTTTGCAGGCTGGCCAGAGGAAAGAGGAGGATGACAAGCGGGGCCTGCTGGTCAGTGAGAGAAGAAGGAAAGCAGGCCGCGTGGGCTGCAATTCTGGGCCGAAAGAGGGTGTGGCCCACTTCGCATTTTCCAGAAAAAGGAAAAGGAGGAGAAGGAGTTGGGCTGGGCCAAAGGAGGGAGAAAAGAGGGAATTTAGCCCGAGTTGGTTTAGGGAAAAGGAAAACATTTTTTTTTTGGGATTTGGGGTATGATCAAATTTGAATGAGATTCAAATTGGAAAAGGGGATTAAACAGAACAAACACACAAAATAAAGCAGAAACTCCAAAGATGCGTATGATGATTTTCATGCATGTTTTCAAATTCAAAATTTTAAATTCAAAGTGGATTTCCTAGATTTTAACTTACAATTATTTTAGTTTGTTGTAAATTCAAAAGTCCAAACATTTAGTGAATATTAAATGAAACAAACACTTGAGCACATGTTTTTATATTTAGAAAATGTCATTATTCTAACTAGGTTTGAATTTATTTAGTGCATTTTGTTTTGAAAATTCATGGAGAGGTAAGAGTTGGGCAAAAATTTAAATTTGGAGTGATTTTTATTACTTTTCTCTTTGTTTTGAAATTTGGGGTGTTACAATACTGGAAAGGAACAGAGCAGTTGAAGTTGTTGAACAATTCTACTTGAAGCTGGCAATATGAAACAGCCAACAAACCGAGGCATTCAGCTTCGTTCTGGCACCTGGAAGCAGGCGGTAAGGTGCTGGTGTTATAGAGAAGGCATAAAGCCCCCTGGAAACTGGAGGTCGATGTGGGGGGGCTGCCGAGGCGGCAGAATACTATCCGCGTATGCCGAGGAGGTAGAGACCGTCACCATAGGCGGTGCTGGCGCGGCGCGGCACGCCGGAGCGGTCATTGTGCAGCCTCTTCCGGTACTTGAAAAGAACTCCTCGAGCTTGCCCTCCTTGCCGGCGCCACCTCCGGCCATGGCGGATAGGAAGACCGCGAAGGCTGCTCGTACGCAGGCGCACCAGACCGTAGGAGTTCCACATACCGTTGCATCGGCGTTCCAGTTATCTTATCCGAAGTTATCTTTCATCAAGACGTCAGCTGACCCCGGATTACTCAGGCGACGTCGCTTGAGGATCGCTGGTGTACTTCTACCAGCATCTTAACAGTAGTTCTCTCTTAATCATAATCAGACGTTTGAGGATAAGAACTTGCAGTTGTTACTGGGTTGTTCCTCGAACGAAGTTGCATGCACTAGTTGCTTTGTTCTTGTAGTGCTGACAGAACTAGATTATTCATGTTAGTCACAAATTCAATTGTTGAGAAGTAAGTTAGGACTTGTTTGTTGTTACTGTATGGTTATCTCGGGTACTACTTGGCACTCGTTGCCTGCTACCTGTAGGATGACAGAACTTGATTATTCAGTCATCTTTTGCTAGGTTGTTCCTCTTTTCCCTACTTATTAATACAAGGCCGTACCAGATGGACAAATTACCACTTGCCAGAATAGCCTTCTTATACTTGTCCCACGTTAGATTGAGTTTTACAAAGTGAATCTAAACGCTAGATTGACAAAAAATGGATAGCCAGCGTGAAATTTGAGGGTACGCTTCTCTCCTTTCCTCAGGATGGATCATTTGTTCTAGTACGTGATGTGAGTGAAGATTAAACCTCCGTGACATGGTAATGGCCAATGGTCCGTCAACATTCGCACGCGCGGCCCAGCTGCTAACGCCACGCCCGCCTCCACCACCTTTGCCGAACGCTGCCCGCACAGGCCACACGACGGCCCGCGGCTCGGCGGCTGCAAGCCCTGGCCTTCTGCCTTCGACATGTGGGTTTTGCCGTTTGCAGGCTTGCAGCCCCGCGTGCTAGTTCTCCGGCTACGTGTCTCGACCGTCCCCTTCTCCATTGCCGACGCCTCCGGCTGCAAGTCCGCCTCCTCGCCAAAGCCGTATTCGCCATGGTCATATCATGTACGTATGCCGTATGCGGTATACCCGTCTTACCTTAGATTACCAGCTGGTCGTTTGTAGACTTGTAGTGCTTTCCAGATGCACATACAAGGGTGCCAAAGTCATGCTCTAGCACACCTAGTGCTTTCCCTACACCCAACTTATTCTACATTAACAATGCTTATCACTTATCAGCAGAGACGGAGCCTCTACTTAAGAGGGTGTCATTTAACAAATAAGAAAGCACTACTTAATTTATGATTTGTTTTAGAATATAGAATTACAACACAAATTCAAAAAAAAGAAAATTTTATAAAATTGTCTTTATATTATTTATTGTGAGTTATTATTGATGTATTGATTTTTTTTTTTGCTGCAAACACCTTTCTAAAACAGACGTTGTTCGATGAATTTGTGCTAGACAAATGAATCACCCTTCTATTAATAACCTTATTACACTGTAATTTTTTCAACATCCGTAGCCACACATGGGCATATAACTAGTTATGGTTAAAGTATTGTCCAACGAAACAAAATACGTCCTACATCAATGGACAATAGACAGTGAGGCATATTTTTGGTGTACAAAGAATCAAATTAAGACCCTTCAACCATAAAATAAGATGCCTCCCCGCATTTCCCAGCTCCAGACTTCCCGCGAAGCGCCAAACCGACCCTGCAGTTGTGGTGCGTACGTGTGATCTCGCCGGTGGTGATGTTCACATCAAAAAAGCTTAGCGCAATGTCGAACTCCGCCTCACCGTGCACCTGCTGGTCGACCCATACGTGGTCGCGAAACATCTGTGACAATGGCGCTTCGTCCTTTCCGGCTGCCGCAACCGCTCTCGTCGCCTCCACCCACTTGGGCCCGCCGGCAATGTAAAACTTAGAGACTGCTCCCTCGGCCAGCTTGATGCTGGCATACGAGATCGTGACGTGGCCACCGTCGTGCGCCACTGCCTGATCGCTGTAAAGGTGAAGGAAGCCGATGCCGACGTCGAACTCCAACGGCGTCGTCTTCGCGTTCTCGTCGGCGTCCAGTCCCCGCGCTTCGAGGAGACTAACCGTGACGTAGGTAGGGTACGTATTGGGTACGAACCAGTTTATCAGTAAGCCCAAAGCAATTACGATGCCGACGAGCACTACCCCTACACAAGCTTTTCCCTGCCAGGCCATCGTGTAAACAGGTAGCGTATCTCTCAATCTATGTATAGCGGCAAACAACTGGCGTCGGGTTATATATTGGTCGGTGTGGCCCGACGAGTATCCTAACCGAGTCTGATTGCTAGTATGTTGGTTGACTTGACTACGCAGCGAAATCGGACAGAAATAAACCGTCTTCAACCTGAGGAAGAGGAACGTACTAATCTTTCTCGCACGACTCCGAGTCGGATGCTGATCCATGGATGAGAAAATTCGTGCTTGCGTGTCTTTTTGTTATCTGTACTTGCATACAGGCAGCTAACCACCGATAACTCTAGCTGTCAATTGTTTCAGCCGGATAACTCATTTTATTATGACTAGCATTTTGCCCGTGCGTTACTAAGGGAGAAGAAATTTGACAGTAATACCAAGTAAAAAGGAACAAATATCGACATAGCTAAATGAAAATTGCGAACCACGGTGTGTATCATGCGATGTGTAACAATGAATATACCCCTTTTTTTAATATCCAGATGTGTTTTTCATAAATCAAGAAAAACAAGAGGAAGCTGCGCGCCTGCTCGAGCCACTACCACCGCCCGCAGATGTTGCAGCACGACCAGCGCTTTGCCGGCCGGCTGGTGCTCACGCGGATGATCTCACGCTCGCGCTGCCAATCAAAGCGGAACTGCAGTCACTGGCGCCGGCCGCGGATGCGGCACTGCAAACTCCAGCAGCGGCGGCGGAGGGAAAACCCCGAGTCTAATCACATGAAGTTTTACGGTACTAACCACATGGAACGAGTCACTACTCGCAGTAGATTAATAATTCTCACATAAAGTTTCCGGGTTCTCTAGTCTTCACAATTTGTTGGTAATCTGTCTATAATATACGTATAACCCATATTAGAATGTATCTGACACATCTTGCAAACCCATCAAAATTGTTGTCATATTCAACGCATCTACATTGGACATAGGCTTATTATTTGCCAGAGGCTCAAACCAGTATAAACTCTTTGTGTGTCTTAGATCGATGTCGGACATACTATGTGTAAAAAATATCTAGTACATTCGGAGACACTGTGATTTTTTTATGTGCTGTCCAAAGCAAGTACACAAGCCTAAATATTATTTAAAAATAGTTTTATCATTAACAATGTTTAAAAATTGCAAAACAGTTCTAGGAGTATTGTTTTTCTTGCTTCTTAAACATTTCTTTTTGCAACTCATACTCATAGGGATCATACATGAAATATTTTGTGAACAAACTTGAGCAATGAAATTAGGATCGTGTGCACATAACTTGCCAGGATATTGCCGGCCATAGTTTAACGGGAACATATGCATCGCTCTTTGTGCAGAGTGCCAAGTGCGTTGCCAGCCTTGTCGCCCGCCTTTTGGGCGATTGGACCTCACCACAGACCTTGTCGCCCTCTGCTTGGGCGATCGATTCCTTGTCGCCTGGTGGTTCAGCGACTGGTCTTTCTGACTCAGCATATCGCCCTGTAGACAGGCGATAAGAACTAATCGCCCATCTGTAGGGCGATTAGGTGACTACTTCTGCAAATTTTGAAAACGTGCGGTTATTAATAAAAATATATTTTAAGCATCAATTAAAAATAAGAAAAAATTCCTCCAGCAGCGGCGGCGGAGGGAAAACCCCCGAGTCTTCACCTGGGCCACACGCCACGGGTCGAGTAATTCTCTTTGGAATCGACATTGGATGGGAGTGCAAACTCCACCGGCCCAAGAAGGCTCGCCTGCGACAAAGGATTCGTCGGCGTCCACCGGTGAGCACACTGAGCAAGAGTAGGGTATTGTTCAAAATTTTGAATGGATTCTTCCGCTCAAGGAAAAGCTTGATCTATTTTCTTTCATTCGACAGGAAACTTTAGTTTTGTTTGGATAAAGCAATACTAGTAGCTGGAACAGGGGAACAGCTAATATACATCCGCATGCCATACACAATTATGTTCCGCCTTTCTTATAGAAAAATTTCCCCATTTTTTCGCGAAGAGCAGTTATTCTTTTGTGTGGATATAATTGATACAAATGAGAACTTGTGAAAGAAAAACAGCCTGGATAATTTTTGTGATCAATTGATGCTGAAGGCCGGCTTTGCTTTTATGCACCAATGTGGTGACTGGGGCAGCAATGGAGGTGATCATGCTGTGCAACAGGTTGCGCTTGGATGCAGTAGAAATCTTCCTTAGTGTTTATCCTTCATATAGATGTAAATGTGTGGAATGTATATATGTCCGCTCTTCCGAACAGACAACTGAACATGCATATGAAGTGTACAATTAGTATTTGGAAGAAAACAGAGCTACATTTTCCCTGTTGCGCAAAAGAGGAGTTTTCATAACAGTTCACTCAGGACAACTAACAATTTTACTAGACACATGATTTATTGGTCCGATGCACCAAATCTAGGAGTTTTCTTTGAAAAAATCATAAGAAGTCCACCATCCATATGTATCGCAAAACTACATTTCTGAAATTGCAGTTATATGAGATGGATGACAACATGAGCGTGGTATATAAACTCCCATAAAGTGTGATTAAAAAATAACAATAAAAATATGTCTTTGTGAAGTAAATATTTGAAGTGCAGCGTTGTGATACATGCATCTGTGCTTATTAATCACAACGGTACTTTTACATTGAAGCAGCTAACCGAAGTGTACAGAATGTCCCTGAACAGTGCTGAACCTTTCCAGCAATAATGCAAGCCATGCAAACATCGGACGAGACGCAAAGCAATGCAGCAATGGGCAGCTTCATCGTTTTCAACTCAATAAAACAGGCCTTCAGAACAAAACTGTTTTCTTACTGATGCCTGCGTGCATCATCTGCATGGCATCTTGCAGTTTCCTTTTATTTTTCCTGGATCAACTCCCGTCCAAGCTGGATCAGCATCGAACCTGTCTCCCGTGCGCGCGGCGGCGCCAGCAAAAACCGATCTTGCTAAGGAATGTATGTGTGACCACGTTGCCCTCCATTATCTTACCCATAACATCTTTGCCCGAAATTTTGTGGAACTATTTCCTCCTCAAATAAAGACATGTGGTCAGTATTTGCGAAGTGCATGGTCGTAAAGCCTATGCAGTTATTTAAAACAGTCACATTTTAGAAGAAACATATCCAAAATGTATTTCTGGGAACCTGTGGTTTTCCATACCGAAGATTTGACGGCCTAATAAACGCTTTTGATCGAGTGTAACTAAACGCTTTCTATCAGATACTATTTTTTTTTCAAAAACCTATTGTACTCCAAAACTTGAAAATCTATTGCATTTAATCAGGCCAAAAGATGTGAAAACCTTTGCTTATTTCATAAATGAGAAACACACAACAGTGGTTTTTAAAATACCGTTTTTAAATTTCAAAACGATAACACCCAAATAGGTCATTAAACATGATTCTGTGTAGAAACTTTTATAACCAGATGAGTGCAACTGGCATTTTAAACAGAAGCAAGTTAATACACCAGAAATAGCAGGAACTAAAGCTGAATGGTTAGAAATGTCTATCTACAACATAATTGTCTTGCCCGCAATACCCATACCAATTCTTTCTGAGGTAATGATATGTTGTACTTCCGAAGATGTCTTATTTCTGCAAGTGAGTGTACATTTAGTTTTTTTAACAAATGAGCAAAGATATGCACTCAACTATATATCTTCACTTGTAACACATTCTCATTGTTTACATATGCAGCTGCACCAGCTCATCCATTCCGTATTTTAGACACTGCGAGATGTTGCAAGTGTATGACTTGCACCTGGGATTACCTAGCATTCGGGCTCATATCCCAAGTTGATGTTGGATACACAGCATATCTACGATGCAAAACTGCAAACCTGCAACAGCATATCTGCAGCCAAGCGACCACTTGATGTTGGATACAAGAGCAAATATCCCTGTTCAGTGAAACATGTACGTATGATGGGAAAATGATCGACCACATACCTTGCATTGGCATGAAAAAGATTGTGTATGCTCGAGATCATGTACTAGGTTAGTTAATTGCAGCAAATTTCTTCTCTTTCAGATCATTTTTGTTCAGCTGTTGGGAGCATGTAGGATTTCTCAGTCTTAGGCAAACCATGCACCAAACATTAGTTGAGAAACAAAGATGATGAATTATTCAGATTTGGGAGTTGGTTCAGACAAAAAAAAATTACAACATGGGCACAGAAACATAAATTCCAAACAAAAGTAAGTTTTGCAATTTCTCTAATATTGTATTATGATGTCATCTATATAGGTTCATCTCGGAATAGAATATAACTGTAGAAGAGGACCAACCGAAAGCCCTAGCTGATGAAGAGGATGACGGCATTGGGAGGCCGCAGCAGCTGATAGGGGATGCGCCTAAGCCTGATTAGCTGATAATTACGTCCGGATTAGCTGATAATTACAAGCTACACGGGCTTTTGCTCCAACGTCGGGGGGGCCACGGCCCCTGCCAGCCCCCCCGAGGCTCCGCCACTGGTGATTTCCTTTCCGTGGCCAGTACATATTGTCGCTGAAGTCTCAATCTGACATCCCCGGTGATATTCTTTTTCCATTTTTTTTGTGCAGGGTTTTGGGATTAAAATTTTCCTTGTTGCCTGCTCCGATTTGAAATCGTGTATATCTCTCAGAAGAATACTTGCCCAGTTCGGAAGATTTTGCCGTCGCTAACTTGAAATCCAAAATCAAGGCACGGTATATGTAGAACTTGGTGGAATCGAAAGATTCATTTCATTGTCCTGTACCACAACTACAAATAGGTATTATAGTGGCTGGTCAAAAAGTTATGTAGCTGCGGTTTTTGTGACGGTTCACTAACATCAGCCGACTGCCAGGGATGAAAACGGTGACGAAAATTCCCGATTTACCGATGATCGTTTCCGAGAAAACAAGAAATGAGAAAACAAATATGAGAAATTTGGAAACGAAAACGAAAACGGGAAAAACTAAACGGAAATGAAAATGGAAACAATAGAGGCAATTTTCGATCGAATAGACATAGATGGTATATTGTATTACTCGGAAATTCCCGTTAAACATTGACTTTCTATCGTAGAGGACCTAGAGGTCCACTTATATTTATTGATAACATCATCCGCTGCAAGACGTCTCCATGATTGTGCCGTTCTATAGGGAAATGTAATTTGCACAAGAATGTCATGAAAGAAAGCATGGTTGGTTAATTAGGTTGATGGCAGGGAGATTTAAATTGAAACAGAAGTTGGTGCGGCAGATCAAGCTCTGACTAATGGGTGTTCGAAAAAATAGAAAGGTTTTACAAGCTTAACCAGTGCCGTAGTAGTTCTAGTTCTATACAGTAGTGTTCCAGCATTGCAGTCTTAATAAGTGGATATAGTGAAGACTATACAGCGAGCGCTTGCACGCTTGCTCTTTTTCGACCGGCTTTTGCGGCCTCCCCTATTAGCATTGCTACAATGATTGAGGATGTTCATGTTCGTGTCTGCATAAAAGTAGCTGGCGTTCTCCAAGAAATCGGTTATGTGAAAAAAATTATATATAAATCTACCTTTCACTGTATCAAATTACAAAAACTCTAGCCGTGTAAATACGCGTACCACCGTGCTTGTTTAACTTAATTTCGTAATATCTGATTGAACACAATGCACCGCTCGATAGGTAGTAGATTGGAGAAGAAGACAGCTTCATACGCTTGCCTGTACAGAGTGCTACAAACCCTTCCAACACGTCACAACTCTGTATATCACTGCTGCAGCCCTGCTCCCCGTCCACCCCGTCCTCCTCTTGTTACGCCTGCTCCTCCTCGTCGCACCACGGTCGGTCACGTCAGGGCCGGCGACGACGCTCGGGTGGTCCAGACGCCGCGACCGCGACACGGCGGTGCTGGGGAACGGCAGGACCATGAGGTGGCTCTCGAGGACGTGGTGTAGCGTCGCGAGCTCGAAGGAGTCGTAGAGCGGGCTGCCGCAATCCCATGTCGCGACCACCAGCTCCTCCTCTTTCCCTCTCCTCTGATCGTCGGCCCGTCCTGCCCCTGCTGCTGCATGCTGGAAACTCTGATCAGGCTTAATCAAAAGCCAGAGCAAGCATGAATGTGCCGGTCAGCTTCTAATCCTTCTCTGCGGATGCAGGCAGCGATGGACCGGTAGGTGCTGGAGAAGATACGAGTCCGAGCTATATATACACCTTTAGTCATGTGTAATGATTCCAACTATGGTAGACAGTGCCAGGTTCCTAATCCCATAATGAGGAATAAATTGTTGCTGGATGTCTACTCTAGGGGGCCGCATCTGGAAATGTCAGTGTACATGCTGCAGCAGTGATTGGGTTTGTAATGGAAAATAGATGCCCTGAATGCTTCCATTTTCGGAGAACATCGGGTTTTTTTTTTAATGACGCAGCGATAATCTTAGATAGATTATCTCCTGACTGAATGATGTCTTCAGAATAATCTTGAGCTGAGATGGAGGAGACTGTAAGTTAATTAAAGGTAGAAGAGCTGAAGCTGATCTTGTCGTCATTGATCACCGACGATAAGTACCATGATGAGGCAGTTCGCTGCCTTAATAGAGTTGTTGCCGACCGTCTGCGCACGTGGTTAGTCGGACGATAGGTTGGACATGTACGGTGTGATGCCCGTATGTATTTCTCGTAGCTATCTTGCCTTATACATGGCCATGTGGCTAACTTAGAAGATCGCACCGAATCCTCCTTTTCGTAGTTGTTTGCACTTTGTTCTCGTTCAGGTCTCCTTGTTGCTTGGTTTTATCCCTTGTTTCGGCCTCGTCAAATGCATTTGGTAATCCAAATTTTGACATTGTGTTTTGGTATTGGATTAAAGAGAAGAACATTCTTTAGTTTCTACGCCATATCTCCCTAAACACCTTTGGAAATTGCATAATTTATTTTTACATTCTACAAAAAACATTGCATCAGTTTGAAAAAAAACTTTTCGTCATTTACATTGTTTTTTAATCTTTGGTGGTACGAATTTTGGATTTTTCAACTCTAACAAGGTCAACCAACATTGATCATCAACAAAAGACCAAAAGCATCCACTATTTAAACCCATTTCTCGTCCAGCGGACCAATTTGCTCTGTTCTGTGGCTCATACTTCCAAATACCAGAAAGTGTGCTTCTCAAAAAAAAAAAAAAAAAAAAAAAAAAAAAAAAAAAAACCAGAAAGTGTGTCAGATAAACAAACATTGAGTAAAACATGGACAACCAGAAAGTCAGTGTACATAGAGTGGTTGGGGTTAAACGACAAATGATGGTAAAATTCCAGAATTGTTTCGGAAGATATGGAATAGAACCACCAAAAAAAATTCTTGAGAAAACTTAGCACAACGATCAGTGATGTTGGACTTTTGGAGTGAACCTATCAAAGAAAGAGGCCTCCTGTTTACCTTGCTGATCAACAACCTTCCTTTCAAAGATACCACAACAGTAGTGTTTTCTTTTTTGGCACCGATACCACAACAGTAGTTGGCATGCTACAACATTATGCATTTATGATAGAGCAAATTTCTTATTTGCCATCGAAAATTATACTCTTCTCTTATTTGCCATCGAAATTTTGCACTTCTCTTATTTGTCATCGGATTTAATTTCACTTCTCTTATCTGCCACTCTAGTCATTTTAGCTCATAGAAAATTTTGATCATGTCATAACAGTGTTCAGGCTACAATACCAAAAATAGATTTGTCTCAGTTTGTACTTTATTCTAAAAATGGTTTTCAAAAATTTCAAATGAAAATTTGAGGTGATTTTGAGTTAAAACAAAATATTGCTAATAATTTTCATTCAAAAAAAATTCAATTTTTCTTTGCATATAGTATAAATTGAGGCGAATCTATTTTGCCACTGTAGCATAAATAATGCAGCGATGAAAGCGCAATAATCTAACAACCAAAGTGATTGAGTGGCAGATAAGAGAAGGGAAATTAGATCCGATGGCAAATAAGAGAAGTGCAAAATTTCGATGGCAAATAAGAGAAGAGTATAATTTCCAGTGGCAAATAAGAAATTTGCTCTTTATGATAGTGCCTAACGCCGGATCTGTACTTTGGTCAGAGGTTTCCGACAGTAAGTACCGTGATGAGATTCTACTTTAGAACTCCACGGGGAAGGAGTACTCCACGGAGTATATCTGAGGGCGTGCAAAATGTCAGCATCACAAGTTCACAGCCTCCGCGTACTGCAGTCGTTATTGTTGCTGCTGTCTTCACTCGGTCAGTAGCCTGCGGGTGACGGCGAGCAAGGTTTGCATTACCGCAGTAAATCGGACTAGTTTTCGCAAAAACCGGAAAAATCCGGTCCGGTCCGGTTTACCCGGTAGTCCGGTTTTCTATTTCAAATTTTTTAAAAAATTGAAAATTTGAAAAATTTTGAACAAAAAATACTTAAAAAACTAGATCGAATTTGCAGTCCAACGGTGGAAACCATTCACGTAGATTCGATCGTTTCATATGCTAAAAAAATCGAGAAAGTTTCTGACTAGAACAAGGAAGAAAAAAAAAAGAAAAAAAAAACCCTTTTTTATGAACCAGCAACCTTCCTCGATTTTTTTTAACAGAACAACCTCGAATCTACGTGTTTCGTTTCCACCATTGGGCTGCAAATTGCATCTAGTTATTTTACATATTTTTTGTTTCATTTTTTGCAAATTTTTATTTTTTTGCACTTTTTTCTATTTTCCTCCTTAAATCGGTTTACCAAAATTCTTCTCCAGTTTACCGGAAATTTCGTCCGGCCGATTTACCGGAAATTTTGATATTTTTTAATTCAAATTTCGTCATTTGGATTTCGGTCCGGTTTTTGACTGGTTTTTCCGGTAACCGGACATCTCGGTCCGGCCCTGTTTTTCCGGTCAATTCAGTATTGCAAACCTTGACGGCAAGTTGATTCGTCCGGCAACGGGACAGGGACGGTATTGGTTTCTAGTGCGACCTGAATATCTCAGTTATTATCTGATCAGTCAGCATAATCAGGCACAATCTGTTCGTGTGGTCCTCTTAGATTTCTGGATAACATCATCTGCGGCAGTCTATACATTTACTTTCTATCGTACAGGTCGTTTACATGGAGACAGACTGTCAAGAGCTAGTGACGATGTGGAATGCTGGAAGTGATCAACGCTCAAGCATTATGTCTGTGCTACGGGAGATCAAGGAAATTAGCTCATCGTTTCTTTGTTTTACTCTGAGTTATGCTAGTAGAACTTGTAATACGGTTGCTCATACCTTAGCTAAACAAGTCTCAGGAGCAGTGAGTTCGGGGATGTGGCATGAACCCCCGGCTTGCATCGCTGGCCTGCTGGCTAAAGATTGTAATCTTGGTGTTGGTTAAGGAATGAAATCTCCCTGAGTCGCAAAAAAAAAAAAAAAAAAAAAAAAAAAAAGGTCCTCTTAGAATTCTGGATAACATCATCCGCAGCAAGCCGTCTTCATAATTGTGCCGTTTTGTAGGCCTGCTAATGGTGCGAGACCCGCCCGGCCCGCACCCACCCCAGTCCACGTGTACTTTTTTTTTCTCCTCCCCAACCCCACTTGCAAAAATCAGTTGATCGGACCACAGTCACCACACCGCCCCACCCCGCCGGTGTGCATGCACGGATGCACCCAGACCAACCCGCCCCGCCATTTGATCCCATTGGTTTGCCACTGGTTCCACCCATGGCAGTACGGCGTGGTACATGCACGCACAAACGCCGCTGTGAGCATGGCTCGGCAGGTGATCCACGAGACCTTAGCAGCACATGCTAGTTGAACTGCCAATCGTAAGTACAGATTAGTAACATGTTGGGTGCATGCACAAGCACGGTGCGTTACAGATTAGTTACAGATGGTTTGTTCGTGTGCTGGCTGGCTGCATGCACAAGCACCAATCATTTGTAACATGCAAATTTATACCACTGTCGGTGAGTAAACAGGCATGTAAGTACATATTATCAAGAATAAAAACACATGCTGCGAACTCAGTTTGTCAAGCATAAGTTACAAATACACAGGACAAATGTCACCTTCTTCCTGTCAGAACAAATGTCACACTTCGTCACACATTAAACTAACTGCCAGGGTTCTTGAGTTTGGAATAGATGGCTTGCAACAAACCTCTGCACTTATGCAACAACTGAGAACTGGTACAACAAGTTTTTCTGCCTTGAAATCTTTCAGTGTGGCAGAGTGCAAGTTAGCCTTAACCTAATTTATAATAAAAGTAGATTTCAGAAATTCAAGGCCATGAAAACAAGATTTACCAGACAACGGTAGTATTTTAACCGTAGAAACAGAGCACCTAAGCAATTACTACAAGAACTGACCGTAGAAATTACATGGTGCTGGTGAATTGAAAAAAATACAGATAGCAACATGTAACAGTTGCAAACAACTCATGCTGAGAAAATATTGCGAACGTGGGCATTAGTCAGCATCAGGATAATAGGAAAAGAAATTCTAAATTACAGAAGCATGGCCTGTTTCTGCAGCAACACAACAATGTAGAGTAATTCACCAATCTGATGTACGGATCTACTCTCCAAACCAGTGGAAGCCAGGACAGAGGTGATAATCTACTTATGGAATTTGATATATTTAACAAAGGTATATCATATTTCACAAACTGGTATGACCAAAATTGTGACACATTCAGCTAGATGAACCTAGAACATAAATCTTCAGTACAAACCATTTGAACTAAATTTGGCATCCGGTTCAGTACAGATTTCAGATTCCAGGAAGCACAAATCAGAGATGGTTACTGATCTAACATGGTCTGGTGCAACTACGAGATAATTGAGTAGTAGTATTACCTTCTGCAGGTCAGCACCAGCTTCTTGAATGCCCACAGCCCTGCACCAGTTGAGTCCCAGTCCTTGCTGAGCCTTATCTGAATCCACAATGAAAGAAGTGTTTCAGTAAAATTGCCCAGTACACAGTGAACCACATGGAGCAGAGATGAACAGAGAAATCTAGATTGGCAGCATACACAGTGAGAGGTCAACTAAGGGCCGAATGGATGCCTATAGTGTGAAGGAAGAGAGGTGCAGTTTGCAGTGTAATGATGCCTCTACTGGATAGAGGTGTATTCAGAGTCTCTACTGGTTCTGTAGTTAAGCAGAGTGCACTGCACAAAAAGGAAATAGTGTAGTGTTAGTGAAGCCTGAAAATAGGAATCCATGAAATTTCTGTAAAGACTGTCAGCAACGAAAATAAAAAAAATGCTGGTATGCTATCTGTAAACAGTGGTGGATCTCAGGAATCAGTACTAAATAGCTAAACTGAACAGCAAGTTTATAACGCAGAACAAGCAGTCAAGACAAGAATTTGGTGAAATTTGGCACTTGTTCTGATTATTTGCTGAAATTAAGTCAAGACAAGGAGGTCTTGACTATGATTCGAGCATCAATGGTAATTCCTTTACTGCAGCTCATAAACTGTAAATTTACTTCAACTCAAAAACTATAACCCCAAGGCTGATGAAATGTATACCACAGAATATAAATGAGAGATCAGCAAAGCAATTGAATCATACCCTCCTGATCAAACAAGAACACTGACTAGCTAACAGCTTTTCAGTTGTGGTAAATTTCGTTTGAAAATCTAGGCATTACAACAGGTGACATTAGTTAGTTTCAGTAGTAATAATCTTCTGCATCCATTATTAAGTTTTCACAGTAATAATCGTCGATGGAAGCAGTAACAGAGAACATCATACAGAGTGACAGAACCTAAAAAAAACTGAAGACGAGGGAGCATATGACCAGACCACGACTGGCGCTCGCCGCTATCGCAGGATGTAAAGGTCGCACCCGGGGCAGAACTTGGTGAGGGAGGCAGGACGACTTCGACGATCTTGCACTCCGGCGGAGGGATGGGCGGCGTGGATCTGCGACGAGGTCGCGGGCGGGACGGAACCAGAGGATAGGAGGGAGGCGAAGCTCCAAAGCCCTCGTCGCGCGGTTGAACCACCCGGCCGCTCCGCGCCGCCGCTGTTGCTACTCGTCGACGCGCCTCCGCACAGGTCACCAGGTGCGTACCCACACGAGTTGAATGGAGATTTTTTGTTATTTTACCCGCAAAACCGATGGACTTCGACGGAATGCCAAACTGAAAATGAGTTTCGTTATTATACCATAAAACCAGTATTCTCACTCGTGAAATGCCCAACCGTCATTTTTCAAACGAAATTGCCCTTACTCCATCTTCTTCCCCACCTGGCAGCTTCTTCATTGCCCATCTAAAAAAAAAAAACAGCTTCTTCATTGCCGGCCAAGCTAAGCTAAAAAATTAAAAAAAGCTTCATCATCGCCCTCGCCCCCTTCTTCTTCCTCACCGCCACCTGCCTTCTCGCGCCGACTCGTCTCGATTCGCGCAAGGCTGGCCGCGGCGAGCGAGCGCGCTGGGCTGCGGCTGCTTGGTGCGACGGTGTCGCACGAGGAGCGCGACCATGGCGTCGCGGCTGCTCGTCGCGCGGGGAGCACAGGCGCGCAGGGGGCTCTGCCGGAAGCCTTGGCGGATTTGCAGTCGTCCCCTGCTTCGTCCCCTGTTGCAGTCGCCACCATGGCTGCAGCCATTGCCGTGCCCCTGCTTGAACGGTGCGTCAGGCGAGAGCCGGGCTGCCACCATCCCCATCTGAGCGCCATGGAGGAGGAGGCCTCAACTACCTCGAGGTCAGCGGTGGCACGACGGCAAGTCAGAGAACAAATTGCTCTCGCATTGATTCAATCAGTCTCAAGCATGTACCTAGGATTGGCTGCGACTTAATTGCTCTTGTGGCTAATTAGTCGTTTAATTCTGCTGGTTCTAGGATCGGCTAAGTGAATGCAGTTTTTTTTTTTTTTTGGATTGGAGCGGCTTGGGCTAGCAGAAGCTAGACTGACTCCAACAATGCGGACCTAAATTGAAGCCTCGAATGAGTGAATGGATGCATGTCAAACTGAAAGGGCATCACCTAAAAACTCAAGTCTCCAACAGAAGTCCGAGATTGAGTTCACCGCCGCTGTCGCGCCGTGCACCCGCCTCCGTCTCCGCCTGCTTCCGCCACGCCGTCGCGTCGAAGCCGGGCCGCGCATCAGCCAGCGGAAGCCAAAGCCGGGCCAAGGCCGCCCGCGCAAGCCAAAGCAGGCCTGCGCCGTCGAGCGGCGGCTGCGGCAAGAAGAGCTGCGCGACCTCGATAGCGACGGCGGCGGGCTCGAAATTAGCGGCCGCCGCGGCCTTGCACCGCGACCCCGCGGGCCGCCGCCGCGCCCACGCGCCGTCTCCTCGCCGCGGCCCGAGCTTCGCCGTCCCCGCCGCGGCCTTGTGCCGCGACCCCACGGGCCGACGCCGCGCTGGCCCCCTCCCACGCCGGCGAAGATCTGTCGGAGCTGGTGCGCGCCAAGGCCGGCATTATCCCCTCCCACTCTCGCTCTCACCTCTCCCCGCCTGCTCCTCACCACCCCCACCACCACCCCTCCCCACTCCATGGCCTCTCAGGTGCAGCGGGAGCGGGCCAGCACTCGCGGCTGAAATCGCGTGCCTCTCCGCCATCCGCAGTGCGCGGACGCTCGACGACAAGCTCCGCGCGCTCGACGCCGAGCCCCGGGTCGCGGCGTTCTTCGGCGAGGAGTCGAGCGGCGGGGTTCTGGGTGAGGAGTCGAGCGGCGGGTTTCTGGGAGCGCTTGAGGCACGCGACGTGCTTTTGCTGGGTTGCCAGCGTTGACGGGTGGAGCCCGCGTGGGTCGCGAGTTCGCCGCCCGGGGGCATCGCGAGGGGAGGAGAGGGAAGGTGGAGGGCGAGGGGACGGGAGGGGGTCTCGGCGCGGCGCTCCGGCGCCGGGGGCGGCGGCGTGCGACGGCCTGATTTCGCCCGGGGAGAGGAGGGAAGGTGGAGGGCGAGCGCGGACGAGATGGGGCCGCCGCGCGGGACGCCTCATTTCTCGGTCACGGCGTGCTGCTTGCGCAAAATGGGGCTAAGCTATAGGTGATCTGTTGGAGACATGTTTTAACATCTTTATGTCCTATTTTGGGTGTAACTCAATATATGAGGTATCTGTTGGAGTCAGTTTTAGGCCGGTAATGAAGGTGGCGGTGGGGATTGGGGTCTGGCCCGAGGAAGAAGAAAGGAGAGGGTGATTTTGTCCAAAAATTTATCTGTGGGTATAAGACCGATTGAGGCAACGGTTTGATGGCATTTTAATGAAGCCAACGGCAAGTGGGTATTCTATCGAAGCTCATCATTTTCGTGGGTGAAATAATAAAAATCTCAGTTGAATGGGTGACGACCTACGGGTTCAACCCATAGAAACCAAGGAGCGCGCGACCCATTCCAACCTGCCAATGCTCGAACCCAACCCTCCCCCAATCCATTCGAATCATGGACCCACTTCAACCCGTTCAGAGCCTACCCAACTTAGAACCCAACCCACAAAACCCGTTTCAGCACAACCCATTAGCAGCCCTACTGTTTTGTGGGGAAATGTAATCTAATGTACTACTACGTACACAAAAAAGTCATGAAAGAAAGCATGGTTGGTTAATTAGGTTAATTTGTGGTAGGAAGATTTAAGTTGGTGCAGCAGATCAATCTCTGACTAATGGATGTTCGAAGAAACAGAAAGGTTTTACAAGCTTAATCTGAACCGTAGTAGTTCTGGTTCTATACAGTGTGCCAGCATTGCAGACTTAATGGACGGATATAGCGAACACTATCTTCTAGGTTCTTGATTAGAAGATATTTTCAGGAGGATGGTAAACTTTGGAAAGAAGTGGTAGATCATAAATATAGAACTGATACAGTGAATGTGTTCGACTGTGCAGATAGAGGAGCCTCAGTTAGTGAAAATAGGTTATAAGTGGAAAATAGGTAATAGCAAAAAGGTAAAATTTTGGCAGGACAGCTGGCTGGGACCTTCCAGCCTGTTAGTCCAATACTAGGACTTATATGTTATAGTGAATGAGCAAAATGGCTCTGTAGCAGATTTATGGGATGGCAAAATCTGAAGGCAACGTATTCTATGAGAACCAGATTCGTGTGAGAAGTATGGGAACTTCAATTTAAGCCACATGATTTTGATCCAAGGGGGTGCATGAATTCAGATGGGAGGGAGGATTTGCAAAATCACCGCCCACTTAATTATACTTTTGTAAATTCCCTCTCCCACCTCTCCCTACGCGTCCTCTTTGGATCAAGATCATGTGGTTCATATTGGAGTTCTCATAGTTCTCACACGAACCTGGTTCTCATAGTATACGTCGCCAAATCTGAAATGCACTTTTAGAAGGTGTGTCGGCCCAGAATTATTTAGAAAATGGGAAGAGGTAGTGCAGTTAGCATCAACAATTGTTTTTTTTTTTCTGACGAGGAGGACATGCCAATTTGGCAGTACAATTCCTCAGGTATTTACTCCTCACAGTCAATGTATGGAATTGTGAATGATAGAGGGATAAAACAGGTTTTTACTCCTGCTGTTTGGAACATGAAAATCCCACCTAGAGTCCATATTTTCCTATGGCTGATGTCGAAAAATAAACTGCTTACTAGAGAACCTAGCAAAAAGGAGGAAAGTTGATGACCTTTCTTGCCTGTCCTGCTGTGAACATGAAAATATTTTACATCTGTTCTTTGATTGCGTGGTAGCACAGAGATTGTGGCTAGAACTAGAATTAGCTACTGTTTTTAATGTTAATCCTATCAGTAGCTTTGAGCATATGGCAACCTGTTGGTTGAGTACTAAGAAATTTGTAGTGTATAATATGTTCACACCTGCAGCTAGTTGGGGTTTATGGAAAATGAGAAACAACTTTTGTTTTCAGAATGGACGCTGGAAGGGCATGGAGCTTGAAGAGCTACCAACAGAATTGGTTGGAGCTGGAAGCTTTCTCATCAAGACCAGAAAGGCTGCGGTGATGGAGACCTGGAAGGTCAGGACCCCGGAGATCAAGTGGGTACCGAGCAAGATGATGGACGAGTAGCTAGCTCATAATTGTGTTTTGCTGTAATGAGATTTTTGTAATATGCTGGAGTGTTTAAACATGAGGGGTGCTCAGGCTACGATGCGCTGTAAACTAAACTTGGTCTTGAATGCTTTGCATAATGGACCGGGGTTAATCCCTAATATTCTAAAAAAAAGTTAGATTGTTCATGTAGCTCTGGATGATGATTTTTAATTAGATGCCTTGTTATGGACCTAAATTTGTGATTTGTACTTTATCTCCTAGTGTTGTACTAGTTGTTGCTACTTGCAAGAGACATGGAACCTGTTTTATGTCATGTTATTGTCTCTTTGATGGCTCCTGTGATCAACATTTATGCTGCTGATATGTCACCAGTATTTTTAAAAATGTTGTTGTTATCATTTCGAATTTTTCAGAATATTGCTGCTGTTATGATCTTTTCCAACAATATTATCATGCTTTTTCGACTTTAAAATGATATATATCGATTTAAATATATGCACATCTGTCTAGAATATATTTTCATACATGTACAGTGTATATTGTTCAGACGTTACAATTCAGCACTTGTATATTGTCCTTGAATTCTAGCTACCAATTACATGCACATCCAAACAACAACATTTGCATTGCAGGCCAATTATTCAGCTCAGCTTTGGTATTAGAGGTCCACTGCAATTCTGCACCCTCAATTCCGACATCCAAATGAATCTGTTATAACAATAGCTTCTGCTTATTCTAACTTAGGTATTGTAGTCACAGTAGCTACAGTCGCATAATACACGAAAAGTTTAAGTTTTCGTATGTTATGGATTCTGGTCCAAAACAGATTCTTGCTTCGGTACTTTTACTATAGCTGAACCAGAATCCAATGCAGAAGCTTTGCCAAAAAGGTCCTAAGCGGGAAGAAAGGAGTATTTCCAGCTTGCCGAGCAACCAGCTCATCATCCTCAGCCGTAGCTTTTTGCGGAGCAGGGCGAGTTGCTGGCCTGTTGGCTGGGGCCTGCACCGGATGCACAGGAGGAGCTGCAAGAGGGTCCAGAAGCTGAGATTCCAACTCTGCTACCTCCAGTTCTTCCAATTCCGCTTCTAGTTCATCCTGTCCATTTTCAAAGCAGTATGATAAGCAATCAAACAACGTCGACCCCCCCCCCACACACACCAAAAAAAAAAAAAAGCAAGCAAACAAAACAATGCAACGCAGGATTGTAAATCTTAAATGGCTACAATAAATTACCTCGTCAAAATCAGCAAAGGCTCCAAGAGGAGCTGACAAAGCACCTTGTATTTGTTTCATATTCTCAGTCTGTTCGTTAATTTCATCCATAGTCTTGTCGACATCATCAATATTTCTGCAAGGTCATGGAACGTCATTTCAAGACCTTAAATGATTACGCGGCTGAATTTTAAGATGCACTAAATATTAACACTCACGTTGCTTTTTGCATTGCTTTCATAGCTGCAGCTCCAGTCCTCAATGCATCAAAAGTATCAGTCGTAGCTATAGCAGCTTTTAACATGATCATCTGTATAAAAAGATGGTTATGCGATTAACTTACAAGTCATGTAGTAAACAAGAACCCTCAAAATATTGAGTAAGATTAACCTGATCAAGGATTCTCATCTGAAAATTTCTAAGATGCTCAATTTGTTGTTCATATTTGTTTTTCTTGTCCAAGGCTCGGATAGCAGCTGTTAAGAAAATTGAACAGTTATGTTACACAATTAACTATAACTCTAGTTTCCATCAGGTAAAAAAAAAAAAAGGCAATTAAGCTTTCAAGGTTATCGGCATTACCACAAACAAATGAAAAATAATAAAAAAACATGCAGAGAATATAAGCTGTATTAGCTAATCATGAGGGGGAGCAGCATCAAGTCTCCAAATAAGCGAAGGCCGAGATTGACAGAGGTCATGTTTGATGACGTTTGCATAAGCGTCACGAACAAAATTCATGTACATGCAAACCTAGATTTGGTTCAACAAATTGAATATTAATGTGATGTAATTATGACATTAATAATGATAATAATGTGTCAAATATGCATACATTTTTTCACACAATGTACTATACACCAAGGAAATAAATGACCCAAAGAATTAATACATACAACAGTAGCTGCAAGATGCATTTGTTTCAGTTTTTAATATGGCATGTGTAAAGAATTTTTTCATAGGTGTGTACAGAAAAATAATCCCATGTCTGATCATCAAAGCACAAGTAAACTATTTCCAGTCTTGCTGTGATGATTTACCATACCTTTATCGTTGTTTGCTTTTACGAATTTCTTGATTCTCCAATACTCATCTTCTGCCTTTTTCACCAGTACTTCTTCTTTCTTCTCGAGCATATCAAGAGTCTGCACATAGATGAAGCAACCTTTTAGAACATGAATTTATTGTGCAAAGGCTTATAATGTGACAAATATTAGTCATAACATTGGAATTTACCTTGTCCAGCGTAGCCAACGCCTTGGAATTGGCTTGCTCCTTGGGCTTCCCAAAGCTCCTATTGAATATGTTCACGGCTACACAAATGACTCTGTCCATGGCTGCACTTGTAGCACAAACTCACCACCTGCAATTTTGCATGCCAATTTGAGAAATACAGCAAGTACAAGCATATGCACGAGCAGAAAAAGGGTGACCGCAGGCGACGAACAAGGCATTTGGAGTACAGGACGCAACGGCACAAATTAGCAGCCAAGAGATTCTATTAATGTGCTCGGCATCGCCAGAGCTTCTAGAAAAGCTTGTATGCCACTATGCTAGAGAGCAACAGCGAACACGTGGAAATCATGTTTCCTTGAGCCAAACATACAAGCAGAATCTTACTGGTGGATATTGCTCCCGCACATAGGTTTAGCGCATGTACACCAACAAACTGGTCCACGACACGTCATATATACTACGGTGTGCATAGAGCGAGGGAACAAATTACCTACTTAAAACAGGGAAACCCAGACAAGCAATAACTTGTGCCGAGGAAGACGAAGCACCAAGCCAATCCTTGTTTCAGCGTCAGGCAACTGGGAAAGACAACCAACGCCTGCAATCAATCGCAAGCAGTGGCGGATCCAGGATTTTTTCGTTGGGTGTGCATTCAAATTGTTTTTTTCAACAACGTAGGAACACAAGTCAAAAAATGTGCCAAATTATATACAAATTTAGTTATTTGTATAATATAATGAGTTCAAAAGTTGTCGTTCCTCTTCATGTCTACAGTCAAATTTTCAGTAAATAAAACATCGTCGGAGCATGTATGCATATAGTCTTTCTTGTTTAATGCCTAAGCCTGTATCTCACGTTCACTTTAGCTGGTTCGATTTCACTTTAACAAATAAACAATTGATCTGATATTTTTATCTAGGCGGCAGTTGACAAGGAACATGACGATTTTTACAATCACTAATCAGATCACAACGATAGTCTACTAATTGAGAGATTAGCCTGATTATTTGATTGGAGATTTAGGATGTCGTACTACCTGCTGGTTATTGGCAAGGAACCGCTTCAGCGAGTCGACGAAGAGTGCTCGGGAGGTGGAGAGACCATCTTGATCGGACCTTGGACGACGCTGGGTTGTTGCGACCCAGGAGTGCGTTCCGCGAAGCAACGCTTGTGCCGCTGTTGAGGAAAGCACGACACCTGAAGGAAATTAACTCCATTTGTAGCTTGGATCCAGCGTAGAACTGCCTCGTAGGCTCTCTAATGGTTGGCTTTCGAGTTAATTGCAAAAGTAATACAAAAAATTGGGCTAAATTCCAGGGTAGTCCCAGGCCCACCTGGACTACCAAAGCGCCCACCCAACTACAGCTACACCAAGCAATCGCAAATACGAGCGGAGCCGGACGCGATCCGAGCTGAGACCGCTGCGTTGCCTATCCGAACTAGGTAGCCAAACGACGGCGTCGATCGCCTCACCGCCTGATCGCCGAGCGCTGTTCCAGCATCGATCTAGCCTCGGGCGGATCTAACCAGCGAAGAAGAGGACGCTTACCGGATTCGTCGCCGGCGGCGGCGCGGGTCAGGGCGGGAGCGATTCGAAGGGGTTGGGGAGGAATCTAGTCGGCAGGGGGCCAGGATTTGGTTGGGATCGATGGGGCTCCGGTTTAGGGTTTTGATGATTGGCGAGGGTGAAGGAAGATATGGGAACGACCGCGTAAGCACGGCGGAAGATGACCACGCGAAGCAAATGGAACACGTTTGCAGTGGCAGTAGTGACTATGCCACGCTATTGTTTCCTTTCGCAGAATTAAACTATAAAGTTTCGTTTTTCAATAATTCACTGACCTCTGCCCCTGTGGCTGTTTTGTAAACTTGAAGTAGGACGAGCTTGCGTTCACTTTCCTATTCAAGTGAATTATTGAACGCACAGCTTAACACGGAATAAAGGGCTTGACATTTTGGTCTGAGGACGAATTTGAAGTGGGTGTCAAAATGCAAGTGCTGCAATGAAATATTTTTTTTTAGATGCGAATTTGTCAAGGCATATCAAGGGCGATCGTTGCTTGCCAGGCTTCTGCTTTCAGAATTGATATTTGTCGGCTCGGTCCTTTCACTCTTAATGTGGGGACCAACCTTAATTGGCATGCTAGCCTTGAACTCTACTTCTTCCGTCCCAAAATGTAAACATTTGTTGACTTTTGAACCTCACGTTTGACCGTTCGTCTTATTCATTTTTTTACAAAAATATAAAACAAATAATTCATAATTAAAGTATATCTAATAATAAAATAAATTGTAATAAAATAAATAATATTTTCATAAATTTTTTGAATAAGACGAATAGTCAAACGTGACATTCAAAAATCAACAAGTGCTTATATTTTGGGACAGAGGTAATAATGATGTAGGCTATGCAAAGGGATAATGCATCTGTTCAACAGGTGTGCTTAACGAAATTGGTCAATGCAGGGAGATGGTTCGCTTCTAATAAATTTGTGAAAGCTCCAAGTTTATTATAGTTACATTGCTAAGATGTAGGTGCCTGAAGAATTCAGTGACAGTAAAATGTGATTAAGGAAAGCTAGCGCCTAGTGATAGGCATTTTTCAGTCTTTTAGTCTGGTTATCTGGCAATACTTGAATGTCCACGTATCCGACCACACTTGATATGTCCCCAACTAGAGCTTATTTTTCTTTTGCATCATTTTCAGAACTTTGATGTGACTTCGGCTTATTCTGCAGTAAGGCCCTGTTTGGCAACTGTGGCTTCGGCTGAGGCTTATTCTGACAAGAACACTATTCTTCACTGTAGCTACAGTGAAAAAGCCAGGAATAAACTCGAAAAACCGGCTCAGCCTGCTCCTCCAATTTTGTATCTGGTAAACAGTATCACTACAGTGCCAAACCATGTTGCTACAGTAGAATAAGCCCATTGGAAAGCTCTCCCAAACACGCCCTTACTTATATACCACCTCAGCTATTTCGAACATGATCGTTCCTGATATACTTTAGGATTTTCTTTTTGGTCTTTATACAAAAGCACTGCTGTTCATTTTATGAACTGCGCAAGTTTTGTGCAGAGTGATGGAAACAGTAACCCGCAAGCCTGAAACTTTGAATGAACTATGTTCTGCTCTGAGTTCCTTTGCATCAATAAGGCTCTTCATATACAGACGAAATGTGAAATGAAGTACTCCAAATACGTTCTGCTATGTCTAATTGCTTTGTTTATTCCAACATGTTCATTCAGTCAAAGTGATGTTGTCTGTTGTCTAACGATGCAGTGCACTACTGAATTAGTCTACTGGGATCACTTCGAGATTTACTTTCATGCAAAAAACTTCTTTTGCACTTTCATCCTTTCTAACCTGCAGCATGTATCGCAGTTAATGCTAATGAAACTTTTGATTGATTTGTTCAGCCCGAGCGACCAGATGATCTGGAAAGAGTAGAAGCAGCAGGTGGGAGGGTCATCAACTGGAATGGGTACCGTGTTCTGGGAGTTCTTGCGACATCAAGGTCAATTGGTAGGATTCTGTTCTATATGTTTCTCACGAGAGAGTGACATATCTGTAGCTAAATTTTTATCTGGCTGTCAAAAATAATGACGGTAATCAAATGGTAACAGTCGCAATAGGATTGGTAGGAAGGAACTGATAATGGGTTGCAAACTTGCAAATCGACAACCCGAGGGGTACAACTCCAACCTTCTAGTGCAACCAACAATACCAGTTCTTCCAAAGATATGATTATGTTGTCACTCACTTTCATTTTTCACATTTTCTGCGATGCATACTCTTTGTACCCTTAGGGGTCCCTATTATGAGTAGAGTGTAGTGAATTAACAAACCTCACTCGGATGAGGTGCATGAACCCTTTATGAACTTGGAATTGATTATGAAATGCTGGGTCCTGACTTTGACTACGTTGCTTTGCCTGCCTCAGCCACTAGAGGTGGCATCTTGGTTGCTTGGAGAAGGGAGGATTGGTTGGTAACCAACCCCTGCCTTGGCTCCTTTTCTGTAACAGTAAAGGTCCGGTCGGTTTGCAACACTTCACAACCAAGCTGGTGGCTAACTACGGTCTATGGTCCCCACTCGGTTGATGAAAAGGTCGCATTTCTCCAGGGAATACGGGATATTAAGTCGCAAGGAACAGGTCCTTGGATAGTATGTGGTGACTTCAACCTGATCTACAAGGCTGAAGATAAAAATAATGATCAGCTGAACTGACGGATGATGGGTCGCTTCCGTCGGGTTCTAGATGATCTAGAGTTAAAGGAGATATATCTCCATGGTCGACTTTTTACCTGGAGTAATGAGAGACAGCATGCCACACTCGAGCGGATTGATCGGGCATTCATCACGGTCGATTGGGAAGACCTCTTCCCGAACCATATGCTTCATGCTATCTCCTCCAGGTGCTCGGACCATGCCCCGCTGCTTCTGCAGCTAGACTCCAGTTGGCACCCTAGGCGCCGCTTTCGATTTGAGGCCTTCTGGCAGAAGTTCGACGGCTTTCTGGAGGCGGTCAAGAAGGGATGGAGGATCCCCTGTCCCATAGAAGATCCGATGCGCACTATCGACCAAAAGCTAAGGTCAACCTGCAAAGCCCTGCAAAGTTGGAGTGCCCGCTATGTGGGTAGCATACGTACTAAGGTCGAGGTCGCAAAGGAGATCATTTTCAGGTTGGATGTTGCCCAAGTGAAGAGGCACCTATCCACACATGGCGCTTCGGCGTCGTGCAAAGCTTAAGTATTTGGGCCTAACCTCTTTGCAAAGAACCATAGCGCGCCAGCGGTCGTCACTGTGCTGGCTTAATGAAGGGGATGCCAACACCAAGTTCTTCCAACTGCATTCATCTCACAGGCGCCGAAAAAACTATATCTCCTCATTCTTGGTCGCAGACGGGGTCGCTGTCACCGAGGAAGCCAAGGCTAAGGCTGCCTTCTTCTTCTTTGACAATATCCTAGGACAGGCGAAGGAGCGCTCCCTGGTCCTCAACGTTGAGGAACTGGGCATCCCCACCTTGCAGTTGGATGCTATCGCTGCCCCCGCCAGACAAGTCGCCAGGTCCGGATGGATTCACTGGTCACTTCTACCAATCCGTCTGGCTAATAATAAAGAAAGATGTGGTCGCGGCATTCAATGCCTTTTCATCTATGGAAGGGCGTAGCTTCCACCACTTTAATGACGCTCAACTAATTCTCCTCCCAAAGAAGGTGGACCCGGTCGAGGTCGCAGATTATAGGCCCATAAGCCTGATTCATAGTTTTGGGAAGCTGTTCTCCAAAGGATTGGCAAATAGGCTTGCCCCCTTGCTTCCGCAGTTAGTCAAGCATAACCAGAGTGCTTTCATTAAAGGTCGCTTCATTCATGACAACTTCAAATATGTTCAGGGGCCAGCAAAGGCCCTTCACAGGAAGAAGCAACCCCATCTGCTATTTAAGGTCAATGTCGCTAAAGCTTTCGACTCTGTGTCATGGCCGTTCCTTCTGGACCTAGTCGCACATATGGGTTTCCCGCAAAGGTGGAGAGATTGGGTCGCCTTGATCCTCTCCATAGCTAGCACCAAGATCCTTCTCAATGGAAATCTTGGTTGCCGGATTTGTCATGCGAGAGGTCTTCGCCAGGGCGATCCCCTCTCGCCTATGTTATTCCTGCTGGTCATGGAGGCCCTCAACTCTTTAGTTGAGTTGGCGGACTGTAAGGGCCTTTTCTGTCATTTGGGAGTCCCGAAGGCCAGGTTCAGGGCCTCCCTGTATGCAGATGATGTCGTGTTCTTTATTGCACCGGTCGCAGAAGATCTCAACACTATAAAGGAGATCTTGTGGGTGTTTGAGGAAGCTACTGGCTTGGCAACCAACTACGCCAAGAGCAACTTCTACCCAATTCGTTGCTCGGAGGAGGATGTCGCTAGAGCCATAACCGTCCTCCCATGTCAGGCAAGAACGTTCCCCTGCAAGTACTTGGGGGTACCACTATCCATTTGGCAGCTATCCAAGGCTGACCTGCAACCTTTGGTCGATAGGGTTGCTGATAATCTGCCGACATGGAAGGGTCGCTTACAGAATAGAGGTGGTCGCCTTATCCTAACTAAAGTTAACCTCTCAGCCATCCCGATCTACCTGGCCATTGCGGTCAACCTCTCCGGTTGGGCTACCAATGCGATTGAGAAAATAATGAGAGCCTTTCTCTGGAGAGGCACAGAGGTAGTTTCTGGGGGCCACTGTGCGGTCGCTTGGACTAAAGTCTGTCGCTCGCTTCAGATGGGTGGACTAGGAATATGTGATCTAAAGATTTTAGGCAGCGCCCTCAGATTAAGAAGGAATTGGCTGGCTCATGTTGAGCCCGACAAGTCTTGGGCAGGCTTCACCGTCACCACTGACCCGGTCGCGCAAGCCCTATTTGACACTTCTATCTCGGTCATCCTGGGTGACGGCAAATCAGCGCTTCTTTGGCGTGATCGGTGGATGGATGGCCAACCCTTAGCAACCATCACGCCAAACTTGGTCGCAGCGGTGCCTATGAGGATTCGTAACTCTAGACTGGTCGCTGATGCTCTTAGAGGTCGCCGTTGGATATGAGACATCGAAGGTCCAAGCACGGTGCAAGTGATCCTTGATTTCTTTGCAGTTCTGGCTATTGCTTCTCAGGTCGTACTGGCTACCACCCCTGACCAATTCAGGTGGAAATGGACGCCAGATGGTCGCTTCACCTCGGCGAGCGCCTACCATGCGTTCTCGATAGGACAATCCGAGGTGCTCGGGGCCCGTGTTCTTTTAAAAACTCAGGCACCAAATAATTGTCGCTTCTTCTTTTGGTTGGTGCTTCATGAGAGGTGCTAGACTTTGAACCGCCAGCTCAGGCACAAGCTAAAGAATGATGACACTTGTGCGTTTTGCGCGCAGGAGCCAGAGACTTTAGACCACCTCCTGCTTCACTGTGTCCACAGCAGAGAGACTTGGTTCCGAGTCCTCCGACGTTTAGCTCTAAATCACCTAGCCCCATCCGTCGATGAACCACCGTTCGTTGAATGGTGGCTCAGGTCGCGCAAGAGGGTTCCTAAGGAGTTACGTCCAGGGTTTAACACTCTCACTGTTTTGGTCGCATGGAGGCTTTGGGGAGAACGAAACAAAAGGGTGCATGAGTTTTAAGCTCTTATGCCGGTCGCGTTGGAACAGGAGATCATTGATGATGCTCACCTGTGGGTGTCTGCGAGGTTCTCCAAACTTCGGAAACTCTTAATTCCTAGGCTTTAGGCTGCGCTGAGCGCTCACCCCCTTGTTCTAGCCTTCCGTTGGGCTGCGTCCCATCGTTTATGTTTGTTGTCATGTGTTTCGTTCATATTTCCTTTTCGGCTGTTGTCGTTGCTCACTGGTCTTCGGGCTTGTATAAACCTTTCTTCTTCTCCTTCTTAATGAAATACGTGCTCCGCACGTTCTCGAAAAAAGAAAACTTGGAATTGATGATACGAACATTACAGATTATGCACTTGTAAGATTGATCGCTGAGTTTCTTGTGTCTGCTGTTTCAGGGGACTATTACCTGAAACCATATGTGATAGCAGAGCCGGAGGTGACCGTCACGGACCGGACGGACAAAGACGAGTTCCTCATCTTGGCCAGCGACGGCCTTTGGGATGTCGTGCCCAACGAGGTGGCCTGCAAGATCGCGAGGAATTGCTTAAGTGGGCTTGCGGCTTCCAAGTACCCCGAGTCCGTCTCCGGGAGCTCGGCAGCCGACGCCGCAGGCCTGCTGGTGGAGCTCGCGATGTCGCGCGGCAGCAAGGACAACATCAGCGTTGTGGTGGTGGAGTTGAAGCGACTGAAGTGTAGGAAGGCAAGAAGACAGAATGGTAGGTAGCATATGTAACATCCTGGCCCAGGGCTTAATAAGATTGATAAAATACTTATATAAACAAGTTGTAACTTCTTTTCCGGAAGCTCATCTCAAAAGAACTCTGAGGTTAAGCGTGCTTGGCCTGGAGCAATTTCGGAATGGGTAACCGACCGGGAAATCCTTCCCGGGTGCGCACGAGTGAGGACAAAGTGCGCAGAAAAGATATATGTTGGTCTGTGAAGATAGTCTTGATTCCAAGAGAGCTGCCAGGCGTGCGAGCCCGACCTCGAGGAGGCGGGAGGGAGGGAGGCGAAAGATTTTCGCAGCTAGCTGAGTTTATGACGGGTGGTGTAAAAAGGGCTCGCAGGGATCAGTCCATCGAGCTGCTCCTGTGTTGTGAGTATTGAGCGTGGTAGCTATAAGTAGCTGCGCTGGTGTATTGCGTTGGTTATTTAGTTCTATCCTAAAATTTTTGAATATGCGCTCAAGGAAAAGTTTCAGCTATTTACTTTTTAATTCGATATGAAACTTTAGTTTCGTTAGGATAGAACAAGAGAGAATTCCTTTTTTGGCCCTAAAAAATTCACCTCCTCCACCCTTTTCAATCCGAACTTCCTTATATGGACCAAAAACTATTTTTCATTCTCTTTTTGGCCCTTCCGTCAATTTTAACTTGCAATGGTGTTAACTGAAGGACCAAATGACCAGTTTACCCTTCTGTCATCTTCATCCTCACGCGTGCCTCTTCATCTTGCTTAGGCACGAGACCAGCAGGTGAAGGCTCGCTGCGCTAGTCTCAACTTATCTCAGACCCGTGCATGTGCGATTTCTTGTGGTTGCGGCTCCGCCTGGCCTCTTCATCGGAGCTCACCGGCGCCGCTAGAGTCGAGGACGAGTAGCACTCCGGAGCGCGTGCCCAATGCCATGGATCCACGTGCTCGAGCTTCCCCAATTGCGCCGCCCCACCAACGAGGTCCCCGCTAACAAGGCCAAACTCAGAACTCTATGCCAGGCTCCAGAAGGAGGCGCAAGATGCTGGATTTGGTGGCGCTCGAAGATCGCTGCTGTGGATTCTCAAAAAAAGAAAAGGATTGCTGATCCGGTATGCTCAAAAGTAGATCGGCGATGGTGTTGGCGTTTCTTACGCACAGAGATTTATTTCAACTCCGTAAGCGCACGGAACACCGTTGTAGCATTTCATCCGGGAGTATTCCAAGGTTATCATATTTATATTTATCCACAGAAAAGCAGGCAAAGAATATCATGAATTAACAAAGAATCATCTATTATTTATAACATGCAAACTAGACCAAAGCAGGGGTACGGTTATGTGATATGTTTGGTACTCAGGAAAAAGATCCATTGTTATAGATAAAAAGGAATTAGCATTTAGTACGGGAGAACAACGAGAAGAAGGTATCAATTAGCCTAGAGGTTAGCATTTAGTTTTTCTAATAGCTTACAACTATTTACTTAAGCTTTAATTATAGATATATCCCAACGCATCGGGGCATTGTCGTGCCAAAGCAGCAACCCGATAACTAGGTTCAACTACTTTGGGGATCCGCTGCTCTACAGCCTCTGCAGGTACTAACCCGAACGTGGTGGACTACAAAGCCCGGTACGCGTGTCACACGTACTCGCGGTAACCACATCATTCCGTGGGGTTAGGGGCAACGCACACTAGAATAACTCTAAGCACCTCGCTTACAATTATCCTAGCAACTTACTTCTTGCAAGAGAGCAAGCCACCCAAGTCTAGCTAATCTAACAATCAACCTTGGTACCAAGTCCAAGAGAAAGACTAATTAAACCCACAGGACCTAGGCGTGAATCCAACGAAAGGATTTCTCTATAACAATTACTTAAATAAATAAATATAAACTAAAAAGGAAAACTAAATTAAATAAATAAGAAAGTAAATAAATAAATAAATAAGAAAATAATTATATTAAAGAAAATATAAAAGAAAAGATACAAGAGAACTTTACCCAAACTTCCGAAGAGAACTCTGGAACTCCGAGCGAAGCTCTCACTTATAATCTAACTCCCATAACTAAAATACTAATCCTATTCTAAACTACACAAGTGGAATGCTTCTTCCACAAGGTACGAATTGTTTCGAAGCCAGCCAGGGGTATTTATAGCCTCCTCAGGACGAGGGGGTATTTATACCCGAAGGTGACTTGGCGGGGCCGCGAAGTCAGGCCGGCCGGTCCCCCTACTAGGCCGGCCGGCCCTCCATTGTCTTGGATGGCCACCGCCTTCCGCGTGGACGCTCTAGATCACCTCACAAGGTCGGTTCCGAAGTCGGTTGATGTCTGGGGGCGGTTATGGTAGAGTAAGGGCTAAGTTTAGGCCCAAACAGCCCATTCTGCGAAGTCGGTTAGTCTTCCACCTTGATGGGCACTTGGGCTAGATATTTTGAGGTGTATGTAGCCCACTGGAGGAAGATTGGGTCCAACGGAGACAATCATAGGCCAGCCAGCCTAGTTGGAGGCCGGCCGGCCTACTGCTTTTCAGCCTGGCTCTCAATTTTGGGGTTGGTGTAACTTCTGCTCCTGGACCCCGAATTGGGTGATTCAAAAGTTCATTTTGACTATCTCGGCGAGGTCTTTGATATGGGAGGATCAAATATCTGATTTGAATAATTATTTGCCATGTCATTCCTTGTTTCTTGCTTTGAGTGTTGTCGAGACGTCGAAGCAGAATCTTGGATAACTTGTGCTTTTGGGTATTTGCTATTTCTTTATGTGTATAAGCACATTTGCACCAATATTCCTTTGTACCTTGCAAAACAAGCTTACATCCAAAACTTATGGAACTTTATTAGTTTAATGCATAAAACATTGGTGCACGCCTTTTATTTACCGGTAAATTGATGGTCATTTAGCGTTTTAATGACCGTCAACAAACTCCCCAAGCTTAAACTTTGCTCGTCCCGAGCAAACTCAAAACTTAGGTACCGACAGATCAGGAGTTACAAAGAAAGCGCCCCATGGGTAATAAAGATGCAACAACGTACTCCCTAAATGGTGGTAAGTATACAAGAGCACGGAATATTCACGAGTGTTGTACATGTGTGGGGCATGTATGCTTCACCTTGTCATATAGCATTGAAGATTAGAACAGCATTTTTGAACGAGTAAAACAATTTTAGCCGGTGTATGTCCAGAGTTTTTATGTGCTGCAAGACAAGGTGAAAATTCTCCTTTGTTTTGTTTCACACTTCCTTTCCCTCTAAGTGAGTCTATTCCTACAAACTTCACTCAAATCCTACCTTCTACTAAATTGGGCTTGTATGTGGAGCTTGGTAAGGAAATGCACATTTGTCATGCGTATGTTGTAAAGTTAAGGAATAAATCTCAAGAGACATAGCGGCTCCTTGTATCTCGGTCATATGGAAAATTGTGATGGAGGGGGAGAAGATGAATGCACACTGATGAAAATGGTTTTGCAAACTTTGGTCTTCATTTATGCTCATGCTCAAGATGTTTATGATGAGAACCATAATGCCTCTTTGGATGCAATTCATGGAGTCTCTCTTTTCTTTTCTTTTTTTTTTCTTTTTTTTTAAGACTCCATGATGCATGAGGCAATAGCGATGACAGGTTCATGAGCATTTTGAAATATTCTTGAGCTTTTTGATATAGACCAAAAGTTTTGCAAATGAATGTGGGTGGAATGGTATGGAGATGTTTGATTTTTCAAACTTCCTTTTTGGTGGAAAGAAACTCAAATACTCACGCGAAGGAATGATGACCGAGATAAAGAGAGTGCTTACTCTCAAAGCATTTAGACCTTAACAAAACTCAACGCATGAGCAAATGGCTATGAGTGGGGTTGTTTCAAATATTTTCATGATATGGGTCTGGTAGGTAAATAAACCCTCACAAGGGAAGTGTTTCAAAACGAAAGGGTTTTTAGTAACTTGCAGCAATTAGAATGAAAACATCTCTGGACTTTCACCATGCTAAGAAATTGCAACAAGTCCTAATCATGCCATATCATAATCCACAATACTTAGATTTGGTGTGATGTATGCAACCCACAAAAATATAGCAACACTAGTGATGTGACTATGCTCGAGTATAAATAACACACATGTCAGGAGTAGAGGTTGCATCAATGCGACACGAGGGGAGAAATCATGTAACTAATCATCATTTCCTTTAAGTGTAGCATTCACCAATATTCTAGCATTTTATTCGAAACAGGGAGTATTTTATTGATCGATAGAGATACTTACCTAGGGGGTCCTCCCCAAAATTGACTCTTTGCAAGACTTAAGCTTGTGTTGAACTTCTCCTTACCTGCCGGTCCTCCCCAAGCTTGAGCCTTTGCAAGGCTTAAGCTTGAATAGGCCGCTTCCTCCATTCTTCTTGTGTCTGCAATAAAGAATGAGGGTGATATAGGTGGCTAGCCCCTATTGGGCTTTGCCGATAACCTAATATTTTTTTTTTTGTAAAAGGGGAAAGGGCACAATTCAAGAAGGGTATATGATATATAGAAGCACTTACCTGGCGGTCCCTCCCCAAGCTTAGATCTTGCAATAATGTGCATGTCTAAGCGAATAAATTTTTCAATTGAAGGCACTGGTTCCGCCAAGTTGGTTTCTTCTTCTTGAATTGTGTGCCTTTCATGTTGCCTGGTGTACTTGATTTGCTCTCAAAAGGATACCTGCAATTGTTAGTACAAACCTATTCGTCTACATCGGACACACATCTCTATAGTTCCATTAATCAATCTAGACACCATGTCCAATTCGATTAATTGGGTAAGGAGACCAATTACTTTCTCCTTTCACATGAAAGCATTAAAGAGAAGTATGCTTTTCTGTTGTTCAGACGGATACCAGGCATAATCTAAAAGACCATAGACACAGAAGTGACGTGCCCAACCAACAGAAAAATATGTAGGTGATTAATTTATGACTAACATTTCAACCAATACCCATCTATATGTAAAAAAAAAGAACTTCGAGATCAAGGGTATGGTCAAACTTGCAGCATATTTTCCATCAAAGAGTAACTTGATGTACTTTGCATTAATGAGGCAAACAAACATTCAGGCAGCATTATTATTATTTATTTTTATTTTTCTTATTCGAAAGGAAAGGTTATACGACAAGGAAGGAATGGGAAAAATGCGTATGCTTACCTGGCGGTTCCTCCCCAAGCTTACTCTATGCAATCAAATGCAAGACTAAACTTTTAGATTTCTTCAATGAACGTCTTGGTTCTGCCACATACGTTTCCTTCTTCCTGTCATAAAAATCCAACCTCTCTTGCAAAAAAAAAAAAATCCCTGGCCTATGATTGGGCACTCGGGTTCTTTTCTATTTTTTTTATTTTATATTATATATATATATTTTAAAGCTCATGGCCTATGATTGGGCACATGGTTTTTTTTTTAAAAATGCAGTGGGTGGGATGGTGGAAAATCAAACCTGCAGATGGTTTGAAAAGAAAACAATGCAAATGTGATGAAGACATGCTCAAACAAAGTGCAAGTGGATTGCTAAGGTTAGAAGCAAATTAACATAACAGATAATCGATGTCAATCAAAGATATTTTAAACCATTGCTTCCCCGGCAACGGCGCCAGAAATGCTTGTTGGCGTTTCTTACGCACAGAGATTTATTTCAACTCCGCAAACGCACGGAACACCGTTGTAGCATTTCACCCAAGAGTATTCCAAGGTTATCGTATTTATATTTATCCACAGGAAGCAGGCAAAGAATATCATGAATTAACAAAGAATCATCTATTATTTATAACATGCAAACTAGACCAAAGCAGGGGTACGGTTATGTGATATGTTTGGTACTCAGGAAAAAGATCCATTGTTATAGATAAAAAGGAATTAGCATTTAGTACGGGAGAACAACGAGAAGAAGGTATCAATTAGCCTAGGGGTTAGCATTTAGTTTTTCTAATAGCTTACAACTATTTACTTAAGCTTTAATTATACATACATCCCAACGCATCGGGGCATAGTCGTGCCAAAGCAGCAACCCGGTAACTAGGTTCAACTACTTTGGGGATCCGCTGCTCTACAGCCTTGACGGATACCCAAATCTGGGTATCCTGATCTAGGATGCTTAATTCTGCTAACCGTCTCAGCTTAATTGTGTAGGGCCCACAGGAACAGGCACACGACAACAGAGCGCTCGAGGGGCCCACGGCCGACCCCGAGGGCACATACAAGTTCCGCCTCGCCCGACCCCCAGTCGGGCGGGCCCACGACTTCCGCCCCGCCCGACCCCGAGTCGGGTGGGGTCCACAGACTCCGCCTCGCCCGACCCCCAGTCGGGCGGGCCCACGACTTCCGCCCCGCCCGACCCCGAGTCGGGTGGGGTCCACAGACTCCGCCTCGCCCGACCCCCAGTCGGGCGGGCCCCGAACTCCGCCTCGCCCGACTCCCAGTCGGGCGGGCCCACAAGCCGCGCTTCGCCCGACCCCGAGTTGGGAGACTTCGTCGAGAAGATTTTCCTCTGGCAAGGAGGACAGGCATTTACGACGAGTAGCTGGGGAGCCTTAACTCTACCCAGCAACTCATCTACTTGCAGGCACGCGATCTGACCTGCACAGTGACATCCGTCCCATCTCACAGCGCCGCCTGACACCTCGAGTACAGCAGCGGGATGGCTACGGCATCATCATCACCCTGAACAGGGACGAAGACCGGACCGGCGACAAGACGGTCGCGACAGTCCGGGTTGACATCTCGACCACCTGCCCGGCGACCAGGCTGACAGGACGCCGCCTGACTAGAGCCACAGTAGCGGATAGGGATCAGACTAGTGCGGCGCGTAGCCGCGCTGCCCACAACTCGAAAACCCCGTTCTCATTTGTAAACCAGCTCACTCCTTGATTATAAAAGGAGAGCTTGGTGCATGAGGAGGGGGGATCCAGAGATACAACGCATACAGACATAGAGATATACACGAAGAGGCTTGGAGTCTTTCTCCTCCCTCGCCAACACTTGTAGCTCCCCTCTGCAAGTCGAAACACGAACCACCAACGAACTGGACGTAGGGCATCGATTGCCTGAACCAGTATAAACCTTGCCTCTCTCGCAAAACCCTCGCCATCATAGAAGACTGTTAGGCGCCGTAGTTACAAATTTACTTGTCGGCCGGTTTCTTAACACCGACAGTTGGCGCGCCAGGTAGGGGCCCTCAGCGCGTTTGACATCTTCAGTTGATGGCGAGCCACGACATCGATTGGGCTCCGGGTGCTCTCGTGTACTTCGGGAGCCTGGAGTTCATCGTGGTCCGGGATGGGGGGCTTTCGCGCGTCGAACCGCCGGCACCCCCACAAAGGGCCCTCACCCTCGCCATGTCCGCGGGCGCGGAGCTCGTGGGTATGGCGGAGTACGACTACGACAGCGACGAGGATGACCTCCTCGACTACGACTCCGACGCCGGCAGTCATCATCCTTCGCGCGAGTGCATGGTGGTGGAAGCCGGCGGAGGTAGCCGCCGCAACGTTCACGATGCGGCGGCGCAGCCAGACCTTGCAGCGGCCGCGACGACGGCGGACGCCGGAGCGGCCGCAGAAGCCGCGCCCCTGCTGGTGACACAGGCGCAGCAAGAAACCCCTCCGACGAGCGCCGACCACCGGGGGGGCGACGACCTGGAGCGTCTGCTCCAACGCCAACACGAGCTCGCAGAAGCCGCGCGGCGGCTCAAGGAGGAGCGCGAGCGGCTCGAACACGAGGTGGCGCAGCGCCAGGCCCAGCGCGAACGTGTGCGTGCCCATGGGCACGAAGCCCGGCAGCGGATTCTGGCTGAGGCGGGCAACCTCGTGCCCAGATACACCAGGCCCAGCCAGAATGTCACCGCGGCTGCGACACTTTTGCGCGCGCTCCCGCAACCGTCCAACGAGGACCAACGAAGAATCCAGGGGGAGCTCAAGGACCTCCTGGACTTGGCGGCGGTGCAGCAGGCCGAGCGCGAGCAAAGCACTGCTGCACGGCGGTGGGAATCCAGCGTTTCCTACCGCACGCCAAGCAAGCCGCGGGCACAACCCGAAAGTTCCGTCCACCAAACCCCCGAGCAAAGTGGGACTGGGGACGCGCCGCCAGTCCATCAGCGGATCGGCAGGATCCGCGACGCCCGCGACATTCTGCGGGCAAGGCGCCGCGAGCAAGGGCGAGGTCCACGGTGCGAAACCGAGGACTTTGTCTACGCTCCGCGGCGTGGCGGGAGATTTGACCCGGAGGAAGACAAGCCTCGGACTCCGGTCCCGGTCGGCCCACGGGCTTTTGGCCGCGCCATCTTGCGGGCTCCCGTCCCCCAGCGGTTTCGGCCGCCCAGCAATATCACGAAGTACAACGGGGAGACGAATCCCGCGTTGTGGCTGGAGGACTACCGCCTGGCGTGCCAAGCCGGCGGTGCCACCGACGAACGGTTCATTATCCGCAACCTCCCCCTCTTCTTGGCTGACTCGGCCAGGACGTGGCTCGAGCATCTCCCGGAGGGCTCAATCCAGGATTGGGTTGACCTCCAGGAGGTGTTCATCGGCAACTTCCAGGGCACGTACGCGCGCCCGGGGAACCCGTGGGACCTTCGGAACTGCCGACAGGGCGCCGACGAGTCCCTGAGGGACTATATCAAGCGGTTCTCCAGGCAATGCAACGCGTTACCCAATCTCGCTGACGCCGAGGTGATCTCCGCGTTCATAGCGGGTACCGGCAACAAAGGGTTCGTTCATGAGCTCAGCCGCAAGAGTCCGCGCTCCATCAAGGAGCTGCTCGACGTGGCCACCAGCTACGCCTCCGGTGAGGATGCGGTCGATGCCCTCCTTCACCGGACTAAAGGCAAGTCAAAGCGGAACGAGAGTTCCGGCGCGGGTCCGTCTGCCCCGCACGACAAGAAGCAAAAGCAGAAGAAGAAGAAGGGCGGCGATCAGCAACACCGCAACGACGCGCTCGTCGCGGCCGTCGAGCGTAAACAGAAGAAGCCGGCCGTCGACAACGACGGCAAGAACCAGCATTTCGAAAAGATGCTGGAAGCGCCGTGCCCTAACCACGCCTACCCCGTCAAGCACGCCCTCAAGGATTGCGGGCTCATGCTGAAGTTCCTGGGCGCGAAGGCCAAGAAGTCCGACCCCAAGGATTCTGACTCCAGGGATGACGGGAAGGACGACAAGGAGGCGGACGGTGGATTTCCGAAAACCATCGGCTGCCTCATGATCTTCGGAGGCGAAGGAGTCAGCTCCTCCAAGCGGCGTCAGAAGCTGGAGCGCCGAGAGGTGTACGCCGCCGAGCCGGCGACTCCGGCCTTCCTCAAGTGGTCCGAGGCGGCCATCACCTTCGACCGCGGCGACCACCCCGAGTACGTGCCGCGTCCGGGGCGGTACCCACTCGTCGTCGACCCCATCGTCTCCAACAAGCGCCTATCCAAGGTATTGATGGATGGTGGTAGTGGCTTAAATATTTTGTACGCAGAGACCCTCGATGCCATGGGAGTCAGCCGCTCTCGCATCCGACCTTCGGGCGCACCCTTCCATGGGGTCGTGCCCGGAAAGACGGCCATGCCGCTCGGGCAAATCGACTTGCCCGTCACCTTTGGCACGCCGATCAACTACCGCACAGAGGTCCTCACCTTCGACGTGGTGGACTTCCCCGGCGCGTACCACGCGATCCTTGGTCGGCCATGTTACGCGAAGTTCATGACCGTCCCCAACTACACCTACCTCAAGCTCAAGATGCCGGGGCCGAGAGGTGTCATCACCGTGAGCACGTCTGTTCAGCGTGCTTACGAGTGTGAAGTAGAGTGCTGTGAACTGGCAGCGGCGCTCATCAACAAGTCCGACCTCCCGGAGGTCGCCAGCATGGAGTCCGAGGAGACGCCGACTCCGAAGAAGGCGTCCGGCTCGTTCGAGCCATCCAAGGACACCAAGAAGGTTCCCCTCGACCCGTCCGACCCCGAGGGGAAGGCGGTCATCATCGGGGCGACCCTTTCTGCCAAATAGGAAAGCGCGCTCGTCGATTTCCTTCGCGCCAACAAGGACATCTTCGCGTGGAAACCCTCGGACATGCCAGGGATTCCAAGGGAAATCGCCGAGCACTCCCTCAACATCAAACCGGGATCGAAACCGGTCAAGCAGAGGTTGCGCCGATTCGACGAGGAAAGGCGCCGAGCCATAGGCGACGAGCTGACAAAGCTCCTCGCCGCCAGCTTCATCAAAGAAACGTATCACCCCGAGTGGCTCTCCAATCCTGTACTTGTTAAAAAGAAAAATGGGAAATGGAGGATGTGTGTCGACTACACAAGTCTCAATAAGGCATGCCCAAAGGACCCGTTTCCTTTGCCACGCATCGACCAAATTGTTGACTGGACCGCAGGGTGCGAAACCCTGTGTTTCCTAGACGCCTACCCAGGCTATCACCAGATCCCACTAAAGATCGGTGATCAAGAGGCAACGGCGTTCATCACTCCCTTCGGCTCATATTGTTACGTTACAATGCCGTTTGGGTTAAAGAATGCCGGCGCCACTTACCAACGTTGTATGATCAAGTGTTTCGGTGATCTCATCGGACGGATCGTGCAAGCGTACGTGGATGACATCGTAGTCAAATCCATGCGAACCGACGACTTAGTCGCCGATCTCAACGCCGTGTTCCAACGGCTAAGAGAGAATGGCATTAAGCTCAATCCCGAGAAATGCGTTTTCGGGGTCCCAAAAGGGATGCTCCTGGGATATTGCGTCTCACAACGCGGCATCGAAGCCAACCCAGAAAAAATCGAAGCCATCGCGAAGATGGGGCCGATCAAAAACCTGAAAGGCGTACATAAGCTGACCGGCTGCTTAGCCGCACTCAGTCGATTCATTTCCCGACTCGGGGAAAAGGGGTTGCCACTTGTCGGTGTTAAGAAACCGGCCGACAAGTAAATTTGTAACTACGGCGCCTAACAATCTCCTATGATGGCGAGGGTTTTGTGAGAGAGGCGAGATGTATACTGGTTCAGGCAATCGATGCCCTACGTCCAGTTCGTGGGTGGTTCGTGTTTCGACTTGCAGAGGGGAGCTACAAGTGTTGACGAGGGAGGAGAAAGACTCCAAGCCTCTTCGTGTGTATCTCTATGTCTGTGTCTGTTCGAACTTCGATCCCCCCTCGCTCCATGCCCCCAGCTCTCCCTTTATAGTCAAGGAGTGAGCCGGTTTACAAATGGGAACGGGGCTTTCGAGTTGTGGGCTAGCGCGGCTACACGCCGCACTAGTCTGAACCCTAGCTGCCACTGTGGCCCTAGTCAGGCGGCGTCCTGTCAGCCCGGTCGCCGGGCAGGTGGTCGAGATGTCAACCCAGACTGTCGCGGCCGTCTTGTCGCCGGTCCGGTCTTCGTCCCTGTTCAGGGTCATGATGATGTCGTAGCCATCCCGCTGCTGTACTCGAGGTGTCAGGCGGCGCCGCGAGATGGGACGGGTGCCACTGTGCAGGCCAGATCGCGTGCCTGCAAGTATATGAGTTGCTGGGTAGAGTTAAGGCTCCCCAGCTACTCGTCGTAAATGCCTGTCCTCCTTGTCAGAGGAAAATCTTCTCGACGAAGTCTCCCAACTCGGGGTCGGGCGAAGCGCGGCTTGTGGGCCCGCCCGACTGGGAGTCGGGCGAGGCGGAGTTCGGGGCCCCACCCGACTCGGGGTCGGGCGGGGCGGAAGTCGTGGGCCCGCCCGATTGGGGGTCGGGCGAGGCGGAGTTCGTGGACCCCACCCGACTCGGGGTCGGGCGGGGCGGAAGTCGTGGGCCCGCCCGACTGGGGGTCGGGCGAGGCGGAACTTGTATGTGCCCTCGGGGTCGGCCGTGGGCCCCTCGAGCGCTCTGTTGTCATGCACCTGTTCCTGTGGGCCCTACACAATTTAAGCTGAGACGGTTAGCGGGATTAAGTATCCTAGATCAGGATACCCTGATTTGGGTATCCGTCAGTAGCCCCCGAGCCTGGGCGGCGGCCGGGGGTCGTGGTCGCCGTCGAGGCTTGTCA
>RWGY01000398.1:0-65631 GCA_007726485.1 Eragrostis curvula
CGGGTAGCCGGCGACCGAAATGCGAAAGAGAGACCGGGAGCCAGTCGAACGGCGCAGCGTCAAGCAGCGTCGTTCCGGGTCCACGGAGTCCACGCGGCGCCGGAGCGTCACCACGCGTACGGCATGCGCAGGATCGTAGAGAGGCGGTGGCGGGGTAGAGCGGGCCGGGCCGACGACACGCCGTAACGACCGGGTAGGAAAACCAGGGCCGCGGACCGTCCGAAGCAGGCCGAAACGCGGGGCGACACGACGCTGCAGAGGCAGAGCAAAGGTGGAACGGAAGACGGTGGCCCAAGCGGAGGGAAAACACACGCGCCGTGTCGACCGACGACCACGTCGATGAAAACGCTGTGGGAGGCTCCTGCCTCCCACAGTTGAAGATTAAGATATTATTATGCTCTCACTGCACCTCCTGACAACAAATCCAAATCGAAAAATACGCTCACTGCGCCTGATCCTGGACAAGCGGCTGCTGCTGGAAGTACTAATGATGAAGGCGTTGCAGCCCGGCGAGGGCGGCGGCTTGGAGCTCCAGCCCCCGGAACGCAGGCTGGCCACCAGCAGCTGGCGCCCAATTCTGGTGCAGATGGACGAAGAACTGGTTGATAGCGGCGAACGCAGCTTCAGCGTCGCGGCGGCCCAGCACAGGAGCCGCGTCGCCGCCGGCGCGTTCAGCAGCTGGCTGCTGTTGCTGTGGCTGCCCGCGACGCCGCGCCTGCTCATTGGCGACGGCGAGCTGCTGCTTGACGTCGGCCAGCTCCTTCTGGTGACGCTGCTCGGTGGTGGCCTTCTCGGCCAGCAGCTGCGCCACGCGCCTATTGGCGGCGCTCCTCCTCGACATCAAGTACAGGCAACCGCCGGCCAGAGCCGTCATGGCCACGGCGCTCAAGGGAATGTAGACAGAGTTGAAGGACGAAGCGCACGCGTTGCCCAGTTGGGGATCGACGGGGATCGGTGTGGCGCGGTGGACGAAGGGGATGGGGGGGAATTGGAGAAAGGGAGAAGGAGCTTGGGGTTTTCAGCGCTGCTGATGAAGCGCCTGGATTGGAAAGAACAACCCGCGTCAGACTACTCGGCACTGTACAGCAAAGGCTAGCTGAATACAGCAACCTCTCGCTTTCCTATCTTTTACGCCATGTGCCGGTTTTTATCAAGGACTTGTGGCGTCAAATAAGTTCAGTTAAACATATCATCAAACGGACAGTTCACGATTATTTGAGACTAGCTTAAATAATGATATAAGACATAACATACTCGCATTTATATGTTATAAGCTTCATGCACAAGGATAGAAAAATAGTTATTGTTACAGATTATTGTTGTTAAGGCATGGAATGCGAGGTGTCCTTATAACCCTTCCGTTGGTTAACTTATATCAAAAGTCAAAAATACGCTCCGTGAGCACGAATATCACAAGCTCAACTTGGTTTTTCCATGGTCACTGGATAACTACTGATGGGCACTTGTGGCTCTGCGTGCTCAATCAAAGGCACAGTAGGATGCAAGAGAGAGTTTTGACTGGGGGCGGGGGCACAAATGTTAAAACAAAGCAGAGGAGAAGAAGGCACACGCAGCTAGTGGGGCCAAATCATCACTCAATTGTGCCGCTGTAAAACTTACTCCGTAGAATGTTACGCATGCTGTGTACGGGGATTCTATTCTCTGACCACAAATCTCAAAGGAAGGATAAATATTTAGCGATTCATTAGTCACGTGTCGAATGAATCAATATATTATTTGAACTCCGATACTGATAGTTCTAGGATCACCCTACATCTCCTTATTCTGTTAATGTGATGTTTGTTTTTGCATTCACCCACATATCTTCATTCGACAATTGCGGTGGCGGCAGTGCGTGACAGTTGGGATCGCAGACGATGCACTTGGCCTTGCACTCCTCTTGTGTTTCATGGCAATTCTCTTTTCGATACATGTCCAAGCAGCAGTAGCAGTCTTTCCAACCTCCAAAGTAATTGCACCTCCCAGAGATGCAAAACACCAGATAGATCTTGCTTTGTTCTAATGATGTGGAGTTAACAATGGAAACGGTACTAGCGGTCTCCGTTAGCTTAAGACGACCTGGTGAAAACATTTTTCTTGTTCATCAGGATGGCATATGTACCTATCACAAAATCATAAGACAAGAATACGAACGGTAATATATACTTACACTGGGTAGGCAATGCTAGGCATCCGAAGAGCACAATGAAGATGAACACGACCCTTACATACACCACGCCATCACGATAGCTGCCGCAGCCCCTCATATTGTACTATCTTCCGGCAAGATATGAGCAATGACCGGTAACATTCCTCTACCCTCGATATTTATATTGGCATAAGATAGGGCAGTAGACTGATTTGCCTTTCTCGCGTAACATGCTATATGATTTGATACTGTACAATCATCTATTCTACGTATTGATTTGGTGACAACACATTCACAGCTATGTCGGTTTTTTTTGGTATGTTATTTACTCCAGTTTGTTATATGATTGGTTACTCTATAATTGCTTTCCATGATAACATTTTAGGATTTATTTTTTTCTCAAAGCTTTCTAATATATATGGATCTGCTGATTATTCTTATATGGATCTGCTGATTATTCCAAACCAAATTTGCTTTACTGCGATAAAAATAGACAACTCCATTTTTATAGTTCGATATCTTGCAGCCGGCAAACGCTCGCTCTGGTTCCTTCCTGCTCCGCATGCATGCACAAACTTTGCAGGACTCGCATGCATGGTCCTCTTTAATTTTCCATCTCGCAGCACAACATATGAACAAAGCAATATTATCTAGCACAATAATCTTCACATCACTAAAATCATTCTATACTACTTACCTCCGTTCACAAATAATTGGCCATTTTGACTTTTTCAATCATCATTTGACTACTCGTTTTTTCTACATCATTTTTTGCAGTTACGTAGAAATAACATACATGCTTAAAGTATCTTTGGTTACGAGTCTACAATTGTTAGAACCGGTAACTAAAAATTTTAAAAACTATTGTCAGTCAAAGTGTAAACAGTAAAAATCAATATTACCAAGTATTTGCGAACGGAGATTAGTATATATTAATGCGTGTCGATATTCCGTTCCGTAGTCTAAAAATCTTACTGTAATAACCTTGTACAGCTCAACTTTCCTAGTTTCATCTTGCAACGAATTAATGCTTGGTCTCATCTCTATTCTCCTCTTGCTGCATGCATACAGAAACTTTCCAGGACGATAATTTTCACTTTGCCGGATATGTGATATGGAGGATGAGGATTGTTTCATGCGGTCGTCAATTGCACGAAAACCCGAACATTGAACTGAGGAAGCACTGGGACATGGCACCAGAAAGTAAGCTCGTGAGAACAGGACCTGAATGGTTCGTGCTATATCGATGGGCGGACCAGAAAGTAAGCGTTCTGTGGTTGACGTGGAATACAGGGACCCTAGGAACTCTCTTTTTTTTTTGGGACGAACCCTATACCGCTATACGGAACCTGGGTGCCGTGTAGCACCCGGAGTATGTGAGCATACCTTCGTCTCCCTTGAACGGCACGAAGCATTTCGACAGAAACAGTGGCTGCGTGCGTAGGTAATGCTGGCAAGTGAAAACAGCGAGCAAGCTCTGCTGATAGCTTGATGTTGTTCGATGTTGCTAATTCCTCTCAGCATACAAAAATCATCACAAACTTGTATGTACGATTAACTGCAGAATTCGGGATGCATACCGCAGTAAATAAAAGTAGCAGCAGTAATGACTCGTGTTTGCTTATCAACACTAGACCTCAGCACAAGAGCAGAACAATGAGAGAACAACTAAATTATCAAGAAATAGTTCTGCATTACGGTAAAATAGACTAATTTACCGAATTCTACAGGTAATTTACACTTTGATCAGGTCTAGATCAAATGGAATAGTACAAAAGTTGGGTTGGCATCAAAACAAATCCAAGCATCTGTTAAATAATGTGTGAAATGGAGCACGAAGAGGAGGATGCGACTTCAAGCAAAGCGATAAAAAAGAGGAAATGTCGACTTATCAGCGGTGATTGGGGGAAAATACAAAGTGTTTGGGCGTGAAATATTTCATTTGATTGTAAGTATGTGGATAAAGTTCAAAATTTTGAAGCAGATACCAAAACTTCAACTAACAACAATCCAAACAGGCCGTGATAGCCGTTTAAGTATCAAAACATTCTGAGCCACCTGCAGCCTTTATACATGCATATAGGCAGGGAAATAATCCAAGTGATGTGGTTCTTCTTTCATAGAAGCCAATCTACATGTCTAAGGTTGGATGACCCTAAGGTGTTATTGTTCGTTATGGACAGTTCCATTGCAGTTTGGTAAGATTGCTAGGCAAAAGCTGAGAAAAGCTGGTCAGGATAGATTGTGGGATTTCACAACCTGGAGGCATAGGCTGTAAAAGGTGGGAGAGAAAAATTGTTTGTTTCTTGCAAATTCAGCTTACAAAATCAAAAAGGCAGCATATATAGCTGAAACAAAGAGGCGCCAACTCAAAACAAGGAATATAGCACAACTACATTCATCACCTCAGCACCATGTCTAAAATGAAATGATAAACGGATTAGTATATTGATATGTAGAAAACACTCGCTTGTTTTAGACCAATCTACATGTCACCCGTCCTGACAAAATGTACTACAACATAAATGACTCCAATATGCTAGCTTAAAAAATTCTGCAACAGAACCAACAGGAGAAAACAACACAAAATTTTGCCAAACTGTGCAAGTTCCATGCTCCACAACAATGAAAGCACGAGCACGTGGAACTCAGGAAAACTTATGACACTGTTGCAGGGGCACATTCATGAACAAATTCCAAAAGGAAATGTTCTAAATATTAGCATGCCATCAAGCAATCTCCTCATGGGAGAAATGTCTGCATAGAACACATCAATTGTGGACGCATAACCACAGAATTCACCTTATTTAGCTCGTAAGAATATCACAATTTTGCTAGAGCATGGAAGTTAATACATTACATGTTTCACCCGTAAGCAAGGTAAGCACATTTCAGTTTGACAATGAAAGAACACATCAAAAGCGTATTCATTCATAATTTCAATTTCTTTCCCCAAACGACACACATGTAGACAGGATCAGACAGACGCAACACACATAGACGCATACATTATATACTGCATAATTCCCTGAAACCATGCAATATTATTATCGATACTTTGCTTTCCCTTGGGACGACCAAAAGACCGATCCCCAATCCTAGTTCTTACCGGGGGCGGTGGCGTACTCTTCGGTGTCGTGGATGATGACGTAGCCTGCCTTCTTGGGGCTCTCGGAGTCGGACAGAAGCTGGTCCTCGTCGTCGCTGTAGACGTCGTCGTAGGTGGAGGCGCAGGTGGAGGCGAGGAGAGACCAGACGAGGTACATGGAGGCGGCAGTGAGGGCGCCGCAGCCGAATCCGAAGAGGAGGCCGGAGACGACGACGAGGATGTCCTTGGCGCGGTCCTGGACGGACGAGGCGGCCTCAGAGGCGGAGGCGGCGGGGAGCGCCTCGGGGCGGCGGATCTGGAGGTGCTGGTGCGGGCCGAGGCGGCGGACGCGGAGGACGGTGACGACGGTGGTGGTGAGGGGCGTGGGGTTGGTGGGGTCCGGGTTTGGCCTGGAAACGGATGAGAAGGAGATGAGGAGCGTCTGCGCGTGGCCGCACGGGCGAGCGTCGGCCGCGATGAGGGACACCGCCGCGACGGCGACGATGAGGAGGAGGCCGGCGGAGGAGGAAGAGGAGACGGCCATGGCGACGCGGCGGATTTAGGGGAAATCGGAGGATGAGGGTGTCGTGTTAGTTGGGGAAAGGCCCGATTAGGAGACGTTTGACTTGGTGGGGGCAACACGAGTCGCCATTTATCGCGGTCATAGGAAGGCATGGAGAAGACGGTGTTTTTATATTTCGATCCTTCTAACTCTGGCTATTCTGTAACGTGTACAGTGGGTTGAAATGAAGACTTGGTCAAACATCATTGTTTGGATGCTGGTGTACCTCAGTCAAGGCTGACAGTCACGGCGTCGAGATCATAGGGCCTGGCGCAACTGAGGTGAGATTGCGAACGAGGCATCTATAGAAAGGAAAGGTTCATGTCCTCTCCCGTCCAAGGATGAATAGCTGTTTTCTAGTTCAAATTTGGTCTGGAACGCCATGATTCAAGGAGTATTATATGCGTAGGAATTTCACATGAATCTCACGGTAATAGTTTAATTTCATAAGAAAAATATAGTATTTGAAAACAAAGTCGCAGAATCTAAATGAGGCCTAACTGTTTCCGTATATCCTTTCGTTGGAGAGAATTGAACAAGTCAAATGGTGATGGCGCCTTGGGTGTCTGGATGAACATTTTGGAGCAAGTCTTGCAAAATTCGCAAATTCGCATTTGCTTGTGGCGCGTCAACTTCATTTAGGGCCCGTTTGGAATGGAGGATTTCTTCTCCATTCCTGCGGGATTTGAACTGTTTCCTGTGAAATTCCTGCGTTCTAAACGGGACCTTACTTTGAATTGGCCATAAGTAGATTACCACGCTAGTGATTGTTTCCAAGCAAGTATAGTATCACAACTCTTTTGACAAATTTTTTACAATCTTCTTGTATAATCGGTACACATGTATCGCCACATTTTGACCCGCTCCATTTGTATACATACATACAAAAACCAAAAAAGAGAACCGGTGAAGGAAGGAACACAAGATGATGTACAGTAGTAGATTACTTCCAAGTTTGAGCTTTCTTTCGCGCCAAGAACATGACCATCCGCGGGAAGAGCGTGGTCTTCCTCTGTTTGGCGTCTGCCTCCGCCGCAGGAACCATCGCGGCGTCGGGCCTGGGCATGTAGCCTCCTCTGGGGCTGAGTATGTGAGGGTTCCCTTGGGCGGGGTCGTCGAGCGCGGAGATCTCGGCGAGGCCCGTGCGGGAAGAGGAGCCCTGGTGGTGGTCGGCGCGCCACTGCCTGAGCTCCCGCTCCGCCGACAGCTTGGCGAACTCCGCCTCCTCGGCCTCCTCCGTCGCCGCCAGCAGCGCCTGCCTCCTCTGCTCCGTCTGCCTCCCGACTTTCGCCAGCTTCTCCAGGCTCCTCACCTCCGCGTCCTTGGCTTCCTTGATCTGCTTCACGGCCTCCATCACTCGCTTTCCGGCGGCCTCCTCCGTCTCGCGCGCCCGCCGGCTCAGCTCCTCGTACTCCTCCACACTCAGCGTCACGCCCCCTTCTTCCACGCCCTGATGACTCTGTTTCTCTGACAGTGTTTCAGTTTGCATCAGGGCGTTCGCCGAGGCCGTGGCAGTCTCCTCCGCCGTGTGCGCCGCCAGTATCTCCCGCGTCACGGCCTCCAGCCGCGCCTCCACCGCGGCCACGGCGGCCTTGGCCACGGCCGCCTCTTCCGTCGCCTTGTCCATTTCCTCGCGAGCGGACCGGGCCTTCTCCTTCGCTTGCTCTGCTTCTCGCCGTGCCTCGTCTACCTGTTCGGCCATCTTGCCCTCGTCGTGCACCTCGTCATTGCCTCCTCTGGCCTCTGCTTCCGACGAGGTCACCTGCTTCAACTCTTCCTCGAGTGAAGGGATGGACGCCGCCGACAGCGCTTCCTTCCGCTGCAGCGCGGCGAGCTCCGCCTTCTGCCTCTCCAGATCGTCGCGCATCGAGACGGCAGCGAAGCGCAGGTGGTACGCCTCGCCCTTGGCCTTGCCGATGCTCTCCTTCACCTCCTCCAGCTCCTTCCTGGCCTTCTCCAGCCTCATCATCGCATTATCGGACGATGGCTTCTCCGGTGCCGTCGTTCCATCAATGACGGTGCAAGCCAATAGCTCGGCTTTCAGGTTCGCCAGCAGTTCAGCAGCCGACTCGGCCTTGATCTCGACGTCACAGGCCGCCATGAGCTCCTCTCTCAGCCGCTTCGCCTCCACCTCGCCTTCCTCCAGCTCGCTCTGCCACCGCGCCTTGTCCCGCTCGAACGCCGCCGCGAGCGCCATCCTCTTCTCCTCCGCCTCGCCGTGCGCCGCGTGCGACGACTCCAGCTCCCGCTTCAGCGCCACGACCTCGGCGGCGAGGCCCGCCGCCGCCTTCGCCGCCTCCCGCGACGCGGCTGCGGCAACCAGCGCTCGCTCCGCCACGGCGTCCGCCTCGCCCGCGGCCGCCGCGCGCTGCTTCTCCAGCGACGCAACCTCCGCTCGCGCCGACTGCAGCTCGGCGAGCGCGGCGTCGCGGCGGTCCCTGAAGGCGTCCAGCTCCGCCTTCGCCGCCGCGCTCTCGCTGGCGCCACGCTGCAACTCTCGGAGGCGCAGCTCGGCGAGCTCCGTGTCCTGCCGCGCTTGCGACTCAGCGGTCTGCGCTTTCTCCACACTCTGCGTCAGCTCGTCGGCCGCCTTCGCCGTGCTTTCCAGCTCCTGCAGAGCTCGGGCTTTGCCAGCCTCTGCCTCTTGTGACCACTTCTGGTACTTCGCCACTTCAACGTGCACCTTGTCGAGCTCATCTTGGATCTCTTTCCGCCTCTGTTTCACAAGAGTAGACGAAATGATAAGCATTCATTAGCTCAAAATAAGATACAAATTGCTCCCCGGAACAAGTTCCACCCTGTGTTACCTCTCTCCAATCAAGAATTCCTCCGAATTTGCTCACGGCGCCTTTAACAGAATCGATAGGCGCCGCGGTGTCCACGTGGGGTTTCGGATCAATGACCTGAATGAAGCGCCCGGCAATCTCTGACGCTTTGTAGCTGCTGTTTCCCTCTTGCGTCGTTTCATCCTGTTCGGTTCGTTGTTCAGAATGACCAGCTTCAGAACTGGATGCAACCGGGCTTTCTGGCAACTCGGAAGGCGCCGGAGCAATGGAGGCCTGCCTGGTTCCTTCAGTGTTAGCTTCGTCCATCCCGCAGCATAGGTGAATCAGGTCCAAGAAATGTCTGTCCAATGCATCACAGAGAAACGTATCAAGACATGGTAATATCTAGTATGAAACCAAATGCATAACAAACTGCCAAGTTTCTGTCAGATGATTTGAAACAATTGATGGCAACAGACAGCCATTCAATAAGCGAGGAAGAGCAAAACATGGACAATTAAGGATGGAACATGCCACAATGCTCTGCACATTGTGTTCCCTGTGGCTCATGGCTGCAAGAGAGCAAAACAACTTCTCATGGGTGTGACAAAATTGCATGACCACACATGCATGCAAAAACGACTCTTCAGGCTGGAACTTGTCCGTTAGCATCCCCTGCACAAACCTCATGGATGGCTCGCAGGGAAACCAATCCTTTCAAGATTTTATTCCAAGCATGCTAACGACATCACATATGATTTTATCCAAATCCAAGGATACCATTCCGTGTGAAGACTGAACGCAAAGAACGAACTAACATAGGTGGATTGGAGGAGAAATAGGTAGTGGAATTCTCAACGAAACATACCTGGTTAGTCCCTTGCGTTCCTTGTCTTGTTCGGTTTCTCGCACGAAGTCCGTTCCGTTGATGAGAGAGAGAGAGAGAGAGAGAGAGAGAGAGATTGGGTTGGCGTCGTCCTGGCTTCTGTGCGTTGTGGGAGAGGAGAAGAGAGGACGAAGGGGAATGTGGTGGGGAGAGAAGCTCGCGCGCGCGCCGCGGCCTCGTGCCTTCTTCCCGTCCATCGCGGCGTGTTGAAACGCCAGCCTTCAGATGCGGCTGGGCCAATCCAGAACTGGCCCATCATCCGTATTCAGGCCACATCTCCCGGGTCCCGGCCCAAAAGCGTCGCGCTCCCGTCGTCATCTCTCTCTGCGGAGTCCACACACCACAGGCCACGGCTCAGTGAGCTGAGGTCGCCGCCGCGTCTCCCCGCCGCTGCCGGATCGACTCACCCCACCCCTTCCCGCCCCGCCGCATCGCAGGATGAGGCCCGCAGTGAGCAGGGCCGCGTTCGCGTCCGCGCTGCTGGCGCCGCGCGCCGTTGGGGCGTCTCTGGTCGCCGCCCGCTGCGCCTCTTCGGCCGCCTCCCCTGCGCCGGCCGCCGCCACCTCCACGGCCTACGGTGAGATCGCAGTGAGCTCATTATTAATTCGTTTTTAGCTGTACCTGTACATTTTAGAAATTTCTGTAAAACAGTGAGTCGGCTGATTGCCCTGATGTTGAGTCTGATGCAAGCTGGAAAAACCAGCTTATCTGTTAGAATTTTTAGACATTGTTTTATGATCTTGTTCTTAATATGTGACTGAACTTCTTCTCTCTTTTTTTGGGCGCTAAAATTCAGATCATGCGTCATTCATTAAGGAAATCGCTGCAACTGAACCGCCAGAGCATCTCAATTCTCTGTTGAGTGTGCTTCCCTCACGAGGTAGGACACTTGGACTCTTAATATTTCTTCTATTGGAAGATGCTTCGCTGTTGCCCACTTATTACTTGCACCTGCATTGGGGGCTTTGTATGCATTTGTATATATGTTTAGTAGTAATATTTTAGGAAAAATAAGCCATCTATTTTGCTGGATAAGACAACCTTTGGTTATTGTGTTCTGGCAGCACTTTCACCTTTGGTCATTGTTTGAAGTTTACATTGTTCTGACAACCTTTAGAATTTTTACTTCAAACCAAAGGAAAGCAAGAAAAACCTGTAAACTTTCAGCTTAGTGTGGAATCGTGCGTGCTTGTTACAACTGTCATTGCGGAGAGCACTCTGCTAAAACTTGTTCGTTCGACTCTTTCGATGTTGATCCCACCTATATATTTTCCAGGTGAAAAGATTGTTTCTCCTGGAGCAAAACGAGGCCTGATTCCAGTTGTTGTTCCCTTATCCGAAACCCCAGCAGGTTAGGATGTGTTATATGATCCACTTGATAATATCCGTTTGTGATCGCCTCTGCTTCTACCTGACATTATCAGTCAAACTGTAGGTAATTTGACTTCCCTACTTAGATGGCCAACTGCTCCACCTGGGTATATTGTTGCTCATTTGCTGTGAGTTTTATACCCGTTGCATCTTTGAAAATGACATCTGAATTACCGGTTGTCCTTCAGGATGGAAATGCCTGTGGTGGAAGTTCGTAAGCATGGGTTATGGCTTTTGGCTAAGAATGTAAGTTTGTTTCTTCTACTGGTGTTTTATCTTGGTGCAAGTGAAACTACGTGCGATAAATTATGTTCACATGTTTAATTATTATTTTTTATCAGGTGAATCAATATATTCACAGAATACTTGTTGAAGCCGATATTAATGGTGAGAATGGTGATGATTTATGGTCTGCTGTGGGGGAAGCTGGTAGCAATCTTTACACTAAAGGTGACTTCAAAGAGTCACAGGCCGCAGATCTTGATGCCTATTTATTGAAGAAGGTTAAGATATATACGCCAATTAATATATATACTGAGATTAAAAGAGTACATATTTTGAACAAATGTCTTTTTGTAGGTTGGACTTTTCCCTGATGTTCTAGAGAGGAAAACATTGAAACATTTCGAAAAAGGAGACAGTGTAAAACTCTTATATCTCTCCAGAGATGCAATGGGGTTATTTATATGATGAGCTCTAATGTGCATTGGTTTTCTCCATCAGGTCTCAGCTCTTATTACTTCTGAATTCTACACTAGAGATCAATTCCCGGGATTTGGAAGGCCCTTTGTTTTCAATTCAGAGATTTTAAAAAGGTATCATCATAGGCAGTGTAATTACATCTTATGTCATTGAGCAATAGAATCCAGGAAATTTATTCTGTGGGTGTTTGCGTATTCTGTCAACATATGTTAATACATACTTGCACTTTGCATTAACATGTGGCACAATTTGTATGCCAGTGAAACAAATGGTTTTGGTAGAACTTGTGGTTAGGGTTAGAAATCGATATGGACCCAAAAAGTCAGTTAATCACTGTCATCCGTGACAACTTTAGTGTCATCTATTTTAGCTGAAGTTATTTCACACCCACAAAGACCAGAACACGAAGAATAATGCTATTCTCAATTAATTTTTGTTGGCTTGTTGTTTCTAGAGTTGGACGTGTATCTGAAGCTAAAGATTCTGCTCGAGTGGCTTTGAAATCACCCTGGTGGACTCTCGGCTGCAGTTACGAAGTATGATTTCTGCTATTGTGATCATTTATTTTCCCCCCTTTTTGAATGTACGCTTCAGCCAAGAAATCTTCTCCAGGCCTTCTTTTGGGTATTTTTCCTGAAACCAGAGAGTAATAGATACTCTTTTTTACGAGACAGGAGGCTGCTGAGCTAGCCGGATGGGAGGACGAGCAGATCGAGTTTATAAGAGAGAAGGTAACCGAGGAGGGAAAGCGTGAAGATCTGAAGAAAGGAAAAGCTCCAGAACAGGTTGCTAATGATAAGCTCTTTTAACTTCTGACGATAGAGGTCGATCTTACTTTGCTCTCTTCATCATCGATGCCACTCTCTCATGCTGCAGGTGGTTCTTGACGAGGCTGCATTTCTTATGGATTTGGCGTCAGTGGATGGTAACTGGGATGATGTCGTGGATCGAATTGCTGAATGCTACAGGGAAGCTGGGCTTCATGACATTGCAAAGTTCATTGCTTACAGGGAATAGCTGTTAGATTCCCTATGAGTTGCAATTTTATTCAAGAAATTTTGACTTCTTCACACTATGGTTGAAACTAGGTTCATTTTGTTTGACTCTGTAAGTAATAAGAGAAAATATTTTAACCTGTTCGTGTTTTTTTGTTTTTACTTTTACTTTTGGGCATTGTCAGTGACCAACACGGCAGTATCATACTATGGCTTGTTTCCGTTATTGATTCTCAAAATACATTTGCCATCCAAGTTCCAGTGTATCCCAATTAATATATCAGATGGCAAATTTTTAGCATTATGCATTGTAAGTGTGCAACATTTTGTCATCCTATGTATCAGGGATTAGGTCCCCATCTCCCATCACAAAATAGTGTCATTTTGTGTTGTTCCTGGTCAAACTTTGTAAACTTTAAATGTTCTTTTTCTGCACAATGGGTGGGTATAACGTGGGAAATGATACAAACGGTAAGTTTGCAAACTTTAGATGTTCTTCTTCAGCATTATGCATTGTAAGTTTGCAACATTTAGTCCTATTCTCCCATCACAATATGGTGTGTCATTTTGGGTCGTTCCTGGTTAAACTTTGTAAACTTTGGAGGCTCTTTTCCTGCGCACATTGGGTGGCGTACCTTAAAAAAAAAAGTAAACTCATAACCGTTACTGGTAACCAAAGTCGAGTTAACATTTGCATTGCAAAGTCGAGTTAACATTTGCGTTGATGTGGCATGCCGTTGCGCAACAAACTCGTCTGTTGGGAAGATTCTGTTACGTTTACAGCCTGTCTGTTTCTTCTCCACGCATACGGGCCCACCTGTAAGTGGGACGCCGGCGTCTAGAAGCACGGCTGGTGCAGGCATAAAACCATCGAGATACCGCATCTGCTACGGGAGCGCGGCGCTCATGGCGATGGCGGGCTCTTCTTCGAGTTCTCCTGCTCCAGTATTCCTCCACAATTCTATCTAACCCTAGCTTCTCCGCTGCTTGGTTGCTCGTGCAGCAGCAGCCTCGCGCTGCGATCGCTGCGGCATGGAGGGAGACGACGAGTACCTGCAGCACCTCCTCGGCGATCCGCTGGACCAGTTCCCGCCGCTGCCGGGCGTGTGGACGGATGACGACCTGCTGGAGTTCGGCAACCAGTTGATTCACGGCGATGACCAGACCGGCGGTGCAGAGGACATGTTCGACTTGGACAGCCTGTTCGAGGACGACTCGTCGGGCACGGAGCGACTGGCCAGCGACTCGTCGGGCACGGAGCAACTGGCCACCGAGTCGTCGGAGACGAACCATGTCCACTTGGATGCTGACCTCTCTGGACTGGGCTACTTGCTCCAGACGGAGGAGATGAACGATGCATCTTGGGAGCAGAGTCAGGTGGGAGAGGAGCCTTCGCCGCCGGCCCTGCCTGCTGACGGGGCAATCCAAGCCGGGTTCGGCTCGCTGGATGTGCCTGCTGCCGGCGAGCTGACGACGAAGCCCGACCACGAGATGGAAATCGCCGAGATGGTTCGCGTGGCAGCACAGTGCGGCGAGGACAAGGACGCGCGCTTGGTGTGGTCCGAGGACGAGCACAAAAAGTTGCTCCACTACCTTGATCTGTACGTGTTCGCTTGTGAAGCCGTTTTTTTTTTTTTTTCAGCGAACAATTTCTTCTCGTATTCACCATAACAAGTCGCAGCGTGTGACGTTCAATCTTATCCTTCGCCATTGCTCTCTCGTTTTTGTAAGGTACGCCGAGAATGACGCTGTCATCCGATGTTTCAAGATCGCATTTCATCTGCCCAAGAAGACTGCACTGGATGTTGCACTGCGATGCCGGTGGTTGCAGGTAGTTTCAAACTCGGACCACATCTTATGTTTCAACATGGGAAAAATTCATCTGCTGCCTAGTGTGTCACATGTTTGATTCATGCACTTCAGTTTTCCTTGTTTGCTGAAATCTAATATACTTATCGCTGCATTTTTTGGCCCTCTATATAGGACAAGAAAAAAACTGCTGGGAAAGCAGAGTTGCCACAGAAACATAAGGATGTTGGAAAGGTTAACAAGGTACGAGCGCGCACAAAAAGAGGTTTCTGCATCTGGAATCGATCTTCATACACTGACTGCTCAATGCCTGTCCTGAACTAGAAGTTTACTGATGTTTTGCAGTTAGTACTAGTGCTGATCATATCTTAACAGATAACAGATCGCTATCGATGAGCACACATAAACAATAGCGTTTATTTTTATCTGCTCAGTTGATGCTGAGGATACCATACCAATCCCGGCCCAGAATAAAAGAACGTATCCAATGTAACTTGTTCAGTGGTTCTTATTATGAACAGTCCAGTCGGTTGAGAGATGGCTGGCATGGAAAGGCCACCTAATGACCTAATGTACTTCTGATTTTCTTTTCAATATTGTTCATGTTTAGTAATCTATTTAATTGTGCCATAATCTTGCACTAATCTTTATCAAGTACTATGCCATCCTTCTTATGAAATGATAATAATAATCTTGTTGGGCAGGTAAAGGGAGCTAAGAGCGCTAAAACCAGTAACAAAATATATCCCCTTTCAGAAGGTATGTTTCAGTTGCACGAATTTGAGTTCAATGAACGAACTGGAGAATTTCTTCCTCTCGTTATTTAGTTTTAGTTATGCTTCAACTGTTACCTCTGAATCATCCTGTTCAATGAAATTCAAGTAATGGTTTTTTAAGAGGAAACTACGGTGGGGGAGTTCCCCACCTGATTTTCTCATTGAGAATTAAAATGTTTTGTTTACAAAGTGCCGCTTGTTGGCACAGGATGCCGCTTGTTATAGGTTTTTGTTTGTTTCAGGGAAACGAGATTTGACAAAATTTAGTTACCTCATGTTAGTATATGTTTTCTACATACACAATTTGTTTGCGTCAGTGGAAATTAGCATGACTGATAAACATTTTTTTTTTTTGCATTGCATTACAGAGGCTCTGAATTCCAAGAGTACCAAAGAGCTTATTCGGGATAATAATATGTTTCTGAAACGACTAGAAGAGAACTTGAAAACAGGCCAGGTATCTTTGTTATGCTGTATACTTGCTTATCTATTTGTATGCTTAGAAGGCTCCGTCTGACGCTCTCCACGAAGGTTCCTTGGTTGTTCCAAGTTATTTGTTGTTTTCATTGCAAGAAGCTGTGATTTGTGACTCACAAGACGAGCATTTCTTTCGGGGATAATATGATGTTTAACACTGTGTCGACATGGCTAGCTTCATTTACCTCCCTAGACTGTTTTCTGGAAAGCAATAACGTCCCTGCACCTTCTATTTTGGCAGCTGGAAAATACTGCAGATTACTTTTACTACCTGAAAACAAACATGGATGCTATAGAAAAGAGGTAAATCACGACAAGCCGACGAATGACGCTTTTATGAATGCTTTAAGTAGCGATTCTATGAAAGGAAGATTTATGCTTTGCTTGTGCAGAGTGAGAGAATTGGGAATTAGCATGGTAATGCCTCCAATAGATGAACAAGGCCTAGAAGAAATCCTACGCGCTCGTCCTCACAACCAATTGGTAACTTCCATAGACATTATATACTCTGTCTACTTGTGGTCGTGCCTTATCTTGTTGATCCTAAATGTTTTGTACTTGCTGGTCATGGCAAAAATTTCAGGCCCAGATAGAGAACTCGTGACGGCTGGACCGCGCAAGTGTTGCCATACAAAAGAAGACGTACATGCGGCGGTGCAAGGTCCCCAAAGACCAGCCTGCGATGTTTGCAATGGGATGTTGTCTCATTTTTGTGTACCAATGTCAAGTTCGCTCTAGAATGATGTTAGGTTAGGGCCAGGATTTTTTGTCCCCTTGTAGTCAAGAACAATTTTTCGTTTCCTTGTAGATAGAACAATTTTAAGGGCATTATTTATTACTCTGTTCTAGACTGGCAATGTGATGTCAATGTTCGAAATCGAAAAGAAAAAAAAGGTGATTTGTGCTGTTTTTTGTCGGCATCCGCAATTGGAATCAGCTTCTGCTTACACAATTACACTGCCAAGTCATTGTATTGTACTATGCGATATATATGATGCTGTTTGTAAAACTCATTTTTGCTATGTATAATTCCGGGACTGCGTAATCTGTCTGTCAAGCTCCGCGTGGCAGAACAAACTGGTGTGGACGGGAGCACGTGAAAATAAGAAATGCTGTGTGGATGCACGCGTGGAGCGGCCGAGAACCCTTCCTGGCGTCCGTCCGTTTGGCGGGGAATGGACGGCCTGGATCGTCCGGTTGTTAAAACCCTAACACGAAGCGAAGAAAAGCGCAGTGGTTGGCCTCCCGAGTCCTATCTGCTAATCCCCTCCTCTTTCCCCCCATCCCCCGTCCCCTCCCCGCCCGCCGCCGCCGCCGCCGCCGGCAATCGCCGCCCCCGCCCATCCAAGGTGAGACCGAGACCTTCCCCTGCTCCCTTGCAGCACCGCACGTACTTGTGCTGGTGTGGCGCTCCTGCGTCGCCAGTTACGCAGTCACTTATTTCGCTTTATTTGGTATGAGTTCAGCTGTTGCTCGTGTGCGGTTCCTCTTGGATCGATTGATTGCACGATTGGTCGGTACTGTATGGGGCTGTACGATTAATCTACCCAGTTTGGTTGGTTTGCTCTGCTTGCGTGCTATGCGCCCGTTTGTGTCTAGATTTGTTCCCCCCGAGCAAGCAGCAAGGGGCTTGTGAGATTCGATTTTTAGCAGCGCTACCTGCCGCAGCCCTTTTGGGCGGGATTAGGGGGGTGGTACGATTGGTTAGGCCAAAACTTTGCTGGATTTGGGAAACTGCGGCTACTCCCTTCTATTTGACTTTGTAGTATCTTGAGTTATGACTTGTTCGATTTGGCCAAAATGGTCTGCCCGTATGTATCACGTCACTGAAATCGTTCGATTTGATGTTTTTGTCCTGCAGATGGATGTGGAGAAGCTCAAGAGGATGGCGGGTGCTGTGCGCACCGGGGGAAAGGGCAGCATGCGCAGGTGATTCCTTGTTTTCTTCTTGGCTACTCACATGCGTTGTCACACTTGATGCTTTTTCCAAGCTTTTACATGGAAATGTTTAGATTTATCACATGGAAATGACACTGATTTATTCATGCTTTCCATACATTAGAGTTCTCATGGTTTTGGTTCATCTTATCAGAAAATGGTAGTAATCAAATTGTGTATCGGAGATCTAAGTTGGACTAGCAGTATCAAACTTTAACAACTAACATCTTTGTAATCATGCACTCGTCCTCCTAAAGTCATATTTTGTTCCTGATATATGATACTTATTGTTTCTGGATATTATTAGATATCTATAAACCCCGTAGCATATTATTGCTTTGTATGTTTTGATGACCTGTTAATGAAGTGTCTGCTTGATCCGTTCTAACATTATGAGATGGAAAACTTTTGGCAGGAAGAAGAAGGCAGTTCACAAGACCACAACCACTGATGACAAGCGTCTTCAAAGCACTTTGAAAAGAATTGGAGTGAACACTATTCCTGGTATTGAGGAGGTCAACATCTTCAAGGATGAAGTTGTTATCCAATTCCAGAATCCTAAAGGTGAAATTGTGCCTCGATGAGCCATTACTTCTACAGAACCATGCACTTCCTGCTTTGTCTAACATTGTCACTCTTTGTTTGTTTCCTGCAGTGCAAGCATCAATTCCTGCTAACACATGGGTAGTCAGTGGAGTGCCACAAACAAAGAGTGAGTGCATTATATTTGCTTTAGAACCAAGACATGACTGGTCATTCTTTAGAGTGGCCTTCTGTTTATACGCTAGAATACATAGCTGCCTAAGGCATGAGTAATTTGTCATTGCCTGACTATATAGCCATGGTTCTTATGGCCACTTTTCAATTATGTAGGAATATCATATTTATTAAACAGAATGCAGAAACTGTTAGCTGCTCGCCTTCATATCTTTAAGATTTTTTTTTTGCAATTAATTACTATTGTCCTGAACCAAATTGGCTCTCCTAAGCTTACAAGCTTAGTTCTTTACTTCCAATTATTCTCCTTGCATAATGTTTGATTCCTACATTATTCTTGAACATGGTATAATGTAATTTTGGTTTTCTGACATGAACAGGCCTACAAGACATGCTGCCAACAATCATCAACCAACTGGGTAAGACTCTCTTTACATTTTCCGTCACATTTTATTGCCTGTTCTTTTTATAAATGTCTGTTGTGTTTATTTGCCTTTTCTTATGAAATGCCCCCTTGTGATTTCTGTCCTAAACTTGAATTCCTTCTTCGCAGGCCCTGACAACCTGGACAACCTGCGGAGGCTTGCTGAGCAGTTCCAGAAGCAGTCCCCTGGTGAGGGCGGCGCTGGTGCGTCTGCTGCACAGGATGATGATGATGATGTCCCTGATCTTGTCCCTGGAGAGACGTTCGAAGGGGCTGCAGAAGAGAAGGTACCGGAAGTGGAAGAGAAGAAAGATTCGTAATCTTGCTTCCAATCTTCATCTATTGCTGTGAAGGGGTGTTAGTTCAGTGTTACCATCGACCATGCCAGAGACCTGCTCCTTCTATGAACTATGACGTGGCTCATTTTCCATGTGCTCCGGTTTTCAGTTTTGCAAGGATTTACTCCAATCTGACAGTGAAATTGAATTTTACGAAAAAAGTGTTTAATCACAAGTGTTCCTTTTGTGCCTAGTGCTGTAATTTCCGGCAGGCTTAAACTGCAAATTGCTGGTTGCTGGACGGTGGTGATAGTTGAAAATTCTAAAATTCTGGAGCTTTTACAGCATTGTTTAATGGCAGTTTGTATAGTTAATTATATGCGTGTGGTTGTACCGTCATTAGCACATACAGCAGGTTCTGTGGTGGGCAAGTGTGGTTGAATTGCTGTTACTGAGATGCGAAGCGGTGAATCAATGGATAAACCGTCACAATTTCTCGAAGTATTGCTATGTGGTGGTTGCAAACAACAGCCAGCTGAAAAAGGGAACAAAAATTAGCACGCAGTCAAAGACTTCGGCCCCGCTCAACGTCGGCGGTTGCGCACAGGTTCATTGCCCTGATTCCTACAAGTATTTTTCTCATCTGGGATTCAAAGGATGTTGCTTCATTAATTTGCCTCTGAACCACGTGTCATTCAGTTTCAGTTCATTTCTCGAAGTGATACAATTGATAGTTAAATCAGTAGAGCAGGTGCCAAATTAGTTCTCAACTTACTCCAGCATTTGCCAACAGTGCCACATGCACGGCACAACACAGCTTCAATAATTAACGAAGCATGCATTACTGCGATTCAAACAAGTTGACAGTATCGCCAAAGAGCACTTCCATGGCTACGCGGTCAAATGGACGAAACATCATTTGCATAAGTATCCAGTTTCATAAATACACTGGACCCCCAAACCTAGAACTAAGTGCAAAATAAGTCTTGCAACAGTTTGATTTCCCTTCTCCGGATCATACAAAAATGGATCTGCTCAGCACACAGATCACACGAAGGACCAGTTCACGAAACAGAAGGCTAAGCAGTGGACGTTGCTGTCCTCACCAAGCACCTTCCATGCCACAGCTTGATCGAACGAAACATGACGACCCATTCCTGACATGCACACCCCCGAAGGAAGGTACACATAGCCCTAAACAGTAGCGAAATTGCAACAAAATTAGTAACCATATCTAAACATTTCTGACCAAAGGACTATTTGAAATTGGATCCGTTCTCCAACTCTATAGCATAGGCAGTTACAACAAAATAAAGCAATCCTACCTGTTCCATCAATTTCGAAATGTCTGAGAACAACGCTTTCCGTCCGGACTCGTCAAAGATCTTGTCTAATGTAAGGTCTTGTAATGCAATAAGGGATGTTTCTAACATGTCCAGTCCGGCCTTATTGGCGAATGTAAACATAGGCTTTTCCTGAAACGATAGAATGACAAACCCATCGTAATTATCACAAGAATACACACATAATGTTGCACGAACATAAATAATGTCATTGAACAATGAACAAAGACCATCTCATAGCACTCGCAGAATAAGGTTGTATCAATCATGCGAGACACAAATACCAGCCATACTTTAGCAACGAAGAAGGGTACAGTCTCATGCATAATTATAGTTATAATTAGGTTCAAAGCGCAGCAAAGCACTTAGATTGTAGAAGGATAATAAAGAATCCCTGATATGTTTATTAATTTATAATTTTGTTTAAAAGATAAAAGAAATGTGCAAATTTATGCTAAGCTCATGTGATACCTTGAAAGAGCAGCACAAAATAGCATCTGGGTGATGCCAGAGCATCTTCAATAATGCTTCACCAGCTTCGTCTGATTGGTTAAGTAACTCTACCCCCAGATGGTAACTGTATTGGAGGAAAAAAGAAAAGGAAATATCAGCTTATGCTGAAAAGCATCAAACAATTCAGGTGATGTATCAGAAACAACATAGAATAAAATTACAATAACACTTACTGATAGCTCTGGCAAACCCATCGAGCAAGTGTGGCAGCCTCAGGGAAGCCAGAAAGCACCCTCTGCCCAGAAATTAAACCAGATTGGGAGGGAGATATAGCCATGGACACTCTTTGCACGGCAGAAACAACACTACGAACGTACTGACGGGCCATGGTTGCGACACTGTCTTGGAGATGCATCTCGTAAGGGAATTGAAAGGCGATTGTCAGCACAGATCTCAAATTACAATCATCTGGAGATCCGTCCCCGGAGGCTTGGGCAGTGGCAGAACCTACATCAAGACTAGATGCCAAATCTAATGTCCTACCAGAGGATACACCATCCTGCAAGAGTTATATAGGTTAGAAACTGAAATAGAGAAGGAAATACATTAAAAAGCAAAAGCTTTACACATTATACAACTCCTAGTGACAGACGGCCAAATGACTAGTTCATATATTACTTTTACCGGAACAGAATGCATTTTTATACGAGTCGTCGAATTGAAGAAGTGAATATATGGCATGAAGGAAACAAAATCAAACAAAAGGCATGCCCATATATTATCTCGAAAGATTAACATGATGAGTTAAAGTAGCAAATGACGTGTCATATAAACTCTGGTACACTTAATCAAATTCTAACTAGCACATTCTGAACGATTGGCGCTAACTGCTAAAATGTAATAGCCATCGACAATCCACTACAAATTTTTACAAGGAAACATGTAATACCTTAAGCAAGAGTAAAAATAAGAGGAAAAGTTACTGCCATTGACAATGCTTACCGTTTTTGTATCAAGTGGTATGACACGGAAGCCAGAAGAAATTAATGGAGCATCATCTGGAAAATGTTCATCAATAGGTGCAAACACAAGCTGGAAAGAGGATCCAACAGATTTCTCGTCTATTCCAGTGCAAAGCTGAAAAATTAAAAAGAACAAAGGACACATCAGCAATTCATACGCAATGAATAACTCTGAAGCACACCAAGGAAATGATGGATCATCCAATCCTAGCTCTGACCCTAACTGACATGTTTGGTTTTGAGGAATGGAATGGGTTGATCAATCATCATCATGTCCCTCACAAGCACATGGTTTGTACAATGTAAAGAATGATGCCATCCCACTCACACCTAAATGCATGATATGGTACCATGATTGATCACTCCAGCCTAGATGTGTTGATCCCTCAAAACAACCACTGCATTAAATTCCTTATACATAGCTTTGCATTCTTCGCTCTTAAAAGCTAAGTACAGTTACTCCAGTTTTGTTTTGACACTAACCTCTGTGTCTAAAGGCATCAATAAAAAATCGGAGGTAGTAGTAAGATTCTCCCAGGATACCTAATTAAGATGCTAGATCGATACCTTAGCTCATCATCCCTCTTAATACTCTGTAGTCTTGCACTACTATACTAAACAAAAACATGGCCCCACTGTTACTCCATAGCCATATTCAACAGTAACAAGTCACCATGTCTGAAAAGCTTACAAGCTGAATGCAGTGTAATGGAGCCAATGAACCAAACATTATCAAGATGACATGTCATAAAAGCCTAGAGAAATCATCTTTGTTATTAACCATTGCTACCAACAATTTTGTTGTCCACTGAGGCAATGCAAGATCTCAAAACCAAAGTAAAGTGAGGACACTAATTTTTACCTGAAGCAAGTGGATATCCCTTGAAAGAAGAGCTTCATCATGAGTAAGAGATTGTCCTTCAAGCCGAACAACTTCAAGTATCTGCAAAATTTATCCAGTAGTAAATACAATAAAGCCATGACACAACAAATATAACAATGGCAACAATAATAATGAAACAAACAGGCTCCCTACAAGGTTATCCTCTACTGGAATGTACAAGATAACAATTCGGTGAGAATGAGACTGGTTAGCTTGGTACAAATATTAGCATCAATTTGAAGCTATGGTGCCAACGGTAATGTAAAAAGTAATATTGGCGAGAATGAAATTAATTATCTCATTCTCAGTACAAGTTATTGACGTGGTTTTGATGTGCTTATAGTACCAACAGGTACCCTGAAGACACAGGTTTTACACAGAAACAGCTGCAAACCATACCTCTTCATTCTCCACAGTGTGAGCAAGTGGCAAGATCATCTGCCCCCCAGAAAATCTCATCGGCCGCAACCCAGGAAGTGAGCATGCACTGGCTTTCAGTGCTGAAGCCAAGTATGCATCAATATTGTAATCGGCCCATTCAGATCTATGCTCCCTCAGAAATCGAACTAGTACTGCTGGTGGAACACTCTAGGATATCAATAAAGAAACATGTAAGAATTTTAGAAGGTTCATTAGCCGAAACAAAATGTCATCATAAAGTGAAGCTATTTTCAGAACAATCAGGCTATAATGTCTTCTCAATAGCATAATATTTTCCAAGTTGGGCAACAGCTCTGCCAATCAAAACAGGGGGAGGGACCTAAACCTCTATTGTCTAATGTGTGCATAATACTTAAAGAGTGCATTTCATGCAGAATTCCTAACTCACTAGTGCACCATGTTTCTGTACTGTCTTAAATCGAGTATCTATTACGACACCTTTCACTGACACAGTATGATACAACCATTGAACGAAAACTTAATTAATAGTATGATTGAGTTGCGATACCAAAAACTCATCAGAGTTCAAACTAGGATATCATGATCTAATGCAAAACAGACCTCTGCAATATATTTAAACACATTTTTTCTTTCTTTCCTCTACTGGTACTTATAGGGCTTTCAAAAATAGCTAGCACAAAAAAAAAAGTTAAGTTTGAACAAAGACCCAACATAATGATCACCATTACCTGGAGTAGCATGGATGCCTTTGCACATATAATGCCTCCAGGGGCTCCAAACGTGATCCCAGCATTGCTGTTGTTCCTAATTTTCTTAGTTGAGTTGCAAGCAACGACTACATCTTCAATGCCATCTCCTCCCATTATAGACCACCCATCGTCATTGAAACCACTAATGGCATCATTAAAGCCCCTAAGAAAAGCATAGGAAAATTTGATGTTTCAACTGTACAAGAAGATTTACATTAGAGTTTGAATGAAAGTCTCACGAAGTTACCTGCTCAGTCTTTGACTAAAGGTCCGTAGGACTGCAGGTTGCCTGCCCAAGGCATACACTACCTCCCCACTTGTTTCTTGAGCAATTTGTCTGAGATGGCGCAGTGCCTGGATACATAGAGCAGCCAGTAAATCTTAACATGAAATATATTGCCAATGCCAATCAACTGTATAACCCTCAGTAATTATTTTCAGAACATATAAAATAAGATACATTTTCACTAGTGATATAAATAGGTTCCCACAAAGTGATTTGTAATCTTATCAACAAAGTTTAGAAATTAAAACTGAGACAGAATTGGTTACACTTTACAAGCACATACCACGGTAGTCATCTTCTGAGCAACTACTCTGGAAGACTCATAGAGTGGTCGAAGCACTTCAGGAACACTCCACGCCTGGAAGATGAAACCGAACGGTTACTAAGGACAACATACGAATAACTTCATCAACAGTTTTAAACAAAGTCGAAACCAGACCTCGAGATCAAGATGGTCCACTATATGCACAATCGAACCTCCACCATCACATGGACGAACCAAATATCCACTTGGTAGCATCTCAGCTCTTACAAATTGCTGTGCAGAGGCTGCACTTGGACCACCCCCTGAACCACTTAAGGACCTTTCACAAACCTAGAGATGGATGAACATTAGCATGTATAGTGCAGATGATAGTAGTAGTCATGGTGAAAACTAAAATAGCCCTGGTGTCAGATTCCAACATACCACAAGGCTGCCATCTTCCATCGTTGTCGTGTACCGTAATGTCCAAAAATCGCGTGCTGGAACTAAAGTTGTCGGAGCATACATCTGTACAAACAATAAATAAATAATAGAGCATCAATTAAATGAGTCATGCACGTCACAGGGATGCAGAAGGAACATCACTGATGGAGCATATAATGCTGCTCACCTGCATGTAGACGAGTTCAATTGTTCCCCCATTTCCTGCTGGAAACATTGTAAACACTTCAAGGCTTCGACAATCACGGAACCAAGATGGACGATCTTTCAAGATCTCTATGACCTACACAAAACAAGTATGTTAACGGTTAATGCATCTGACATCAATTGATAGAAAAAATGTGAAAACGTACAGAGATATCAGGTCATCGAATACAGACTATCGATCAAAGATAAGATCCAGGAGAGCTTGCATAAGACTACTCAAATCTAACTAGGTCAGTTGTTACCGAAATAACTTGCAGATGAACTCACTAGACTAAATAGGAAAGCAAGGTATAATTTTCAGGTAGCGTAAAATCCCAAATGGTGCACAATGACCTAGAAAATTATGTACTTACTTTTGTTGGTTCTAGATTTACCAAACCACAGGCGCGGGCAGCAACACCACGGCAACCATGCGAAATGGCCACAATACCAACCGAATCCGGACCAGGCTAGCATCACAAAAGAAAATACAGTTAGCACCTCGCCGGAAAAAAAATAATAATAATCCGCAAGCCAAATATTAAGGAAATCCAGAGTTGGCATGTAACCTTCATCCCAGGCATCTGGACCCAATCAATAGCTGTCCCAGTAGCCTTCGAGAGGAACTCTGTGAAGGTCTCCTCTGCAATCGAAAGGAGTCTGAAACAAGTAGATAGATGCAATAAGGTTGAGACTGTTGAAATGGCGAGGTTTTACACAATAAGAGTCCTGTCCCAGATACCCAGAACGATTTGCTTACCCAGAAGGGTTACTTGCATCCCTCATAGGGTTTGGAGGGGTAGTCACATTAGATTCACAGCTAGTATCATTGGCCAGTGAAGTCTGCACCAAAGCAATAAATGTTATTAGAAAAAATGTAACGGTGATATAATCTGGTCGGCATGCTATTACTCCAAGGGAGCAATTTGCACAGAAGGATTTCAATAGGTGTTGTAAGCACCAACCCCAAAACAACAGCATAAGGACACAAACACTGGTAGGTGTGTGTTGGCATTATCAGTTCTAGAAAGTCAACCACTACTAGTACAGTGCAAATGCTTCATGGACATAATTAGGTAGTGCTTCACAGTACTCAAACTAACGCACAGTGCCACCCAATAAGTCTTCAACAACAACAGACTGTGAGATGAACAACAAGGCGAGCACGTTGAGAACTTACACTCTGCAGCTGCTGCCGCATGTGTGCATTCTCGTGAACCAACTGAGAAACCTGCTTCTGAAGACGCTCATTCTCTTCCATAAGGAGCTTGTTCATTGCCGTCAACTTTCTGTTAACAGCCTGAAGCCGGGAAGACTCCTTGCGCTGCTTATCGCGGCACCTGTAAAGAAACAGGCACATTCATTCATCCGCATTAGTAAAACATGAAGCACGCATTGCCCCTAGAAGTAGCAAATTCTGTCTAGATTTCACTCGTCTGCTTCTCTTACCTTCTGTTCTGGAACCAAACCTTGATCTGCTTCGGCTCAATGTGGGCAAGTATAGGGCACTCGCGCAACAATTGCTGCCGTCGCGAGGAGCTAGGCTTGGGACAATCAATGTAGAGGCGCTCGAGCACCTCAACCTGCTCTGGTGTGTACCGCACGTACTTCCCCGAGTCCATCCCAGAAACCTTATCAAAGCCGCCGCTGTCACTGCTTCCACCTCGCATTGCCACGGCCGCAGCCATGTTCGGTCGACCACTTCCTCTGTATGCTGTTACAGGCACCTAATTTCGAACTCCTCCTCCTAGCTCCTTCAACTTCCAGCTAGCGAAGATCCCTGGGGAATTTGGAATAAGCCATGTCAGTATGTCACGGAATTTTGCTAAAGCTGTGGCGAGAATCGAACTTTTTTTCTCGAACACGCAGGAGTGGCGGGAATCGAACTTGTACTGAAGAAGCAGAAATGCAAGGGGTCGCGCGGTGGACGCAACAAAAGTGGATAAGATAAACCGGCGAAAACAACTTCCCAAAATGGAGAGAGGGAGAGAGGCGAGTGAAAGTTAGCACTCGATTTCGCCCGAAATAAAAGCTACTCCCAAAATGTAGACTGGTAGACTCCCAAGTGATCCAATCCGCGACACATATGGATAAACGCAAGCAGACACCCAAAATTGAGATCCACACAGGCAGCAGAAATGCAAAACCAAACGGGAACCCTGCGTAGAGTAGATCCCAGGGCGCGGCGAGGTAGTCTCACTCTTACCTTCAGACGAGAAGCAAACGCCGCCGACACCGAGCGCCAGGCAGGCTCCCGGAGCACAGCCACAACAGAGCGGCCGAGCTCACAACAGCCTTTCCGCAGCTAAGCCGCCTCCCGCGGCGCCTCCCATCGATCGCCGGCGAGCTCGCACGGACTGGAGAGCACCCGATGGATCGGATCAAGCGGACGCCTCCTCACCGCAGCAGCAGAAGCACGCCACCTACTCCGCCCTGTCTAGGGTTTGGGGCTTGGTTGCGGCGTCGTAATTGAGGAGAGAGCAGGAGGAGCGAGGGGGGAAAGGTGACAGCCTTAAAGCAGAGACAGAGACGTGGAACAGCAGCGGCAGCGTGCAGTGGCCACCAACAACACCAAGCCACACAGAGAGACCCCTGCCTACTACTGTACTCCTGCTCCTCTATATACAGTACAGTACTGCCTCCCTTCCCTCCTCCACTAGACGAGAGAGAAGAGGAGAAGCGGATGAGAGGAGGAAGAGATGCGCTGGCCCACTCCGCAGCACGCGGTGCGCCCGGTGTAGGTGCACCCCATGCGTTTTTCATTGGGGAGACACGCGGGGTCCGCGAGGTGTACGAAACGCCCGGCGTACGTTGGCCCGCCGGTGGGGTGTGTGGGTCCCGCTCGCCCGCGGGCATCGAGGAGCGCGGGTGGGGGCCGCGCTCAAATCAGCGCCGGAATGACGGGGCTGCCCCTATGCGGTTGCGATCGCTGGGAGAGCTGCCTGGACGCGGTGCACCAACATAAGGCACCGCGGTGGGGCCGGGGCTCCTCTGGTGGACTCGGTGCACCGTGTTGCACGGAACGACGGCCCTGCAACTGTCTTGGCTTTTGTCTCTGTACGGTCCCGTTCCGTTTTCCGTTGCAGAAAAGCCAATGCACGTCTTAAACAAATGCGTCACCGACGTGTGGGCCACGGAGCGTGCATCTTACGTGGGCCCGTACCGGCAGCGGTTTCAGTGCGGAGCCGGCACGCGCGCTCTGTATAGTATGTGGCAGCAGTAAAAAGAAAGCCTGGTCTCCTTTTTTACGGTTTTACCCCGTGAGGTGAGGGAGTGCACTTGTCTGCTGGTCAGTTCGCTTCGCTCGCTCCCAAACGCTGCCTTTTGCGTTGCTGCTTTTCCCGTTTACGGCAGCGTACACCGTAAAAGCGTCATCCCAGTTAAACCTTCTCTCTCTCTCTTTTTCACTGCCAGGAGGATGCGTCGCTGTGGATAAAGCTTGATTTTCGTCTAAGCAAAGTCATGGCGCCAAAGTTTAGTACTTGTTCATCCTGCACAACAAGGAAATCCACCGTAACCAGTGATAAGGATATGCTTGCAGTGGGCGACTGTGAGGTTGGGCCACAGCACAGCACTGTCCCTCCGCTGCTTGTGATTTGAGAAGAAGAGCAGTACTCGTAAATGGGAAGCAAAGGAAAGGAGCTACACCCGTGCCCAGTGTCCACTGTGTGCGTCTGTGTATGTAGAGAGAGATTCAGAAGGAACGATAAGGATGTTAGACTGACTCCATCCCGGCACACCTAAATCCAACATCAAAACATATGTAAAGGTCGTGAGGAGGCTGAAAGGTAGTCCCCAAAAAATGTCCATCTCCAACGGACAGTTCCAAATCCCTCTCCGACGCCGCCGGTTCCTTCTTCTCCGGCGAGTTGCGCCCGCTCGTCGTCCCTGCCGCGTCTGCCTAGCGCAACCGCAGAGAAGAGGAGGCGCCGTCGGAGGAGGGGTACCGGATCCTGTTCCTGGCCTTGACGGGGTCGGGCGAGCAGCTGACAAACTTGCAGCCGAGCGAGCAGAAGCGGAAGTTGCCAAGGAAGCTGCGCGCGCAGACCTCGCAGAGATTGGCGGAGTTGAGGAAGATGACGCGCACGCTGTTGATGACCTAGGTCTGCACGCCGGCGATGTCGAGGAAGCCCTGGACGTCTGATAGGAGCGGCGGATCTGGATGGTGTGGTGGCCGCGGTGCGCGTTCTTGGGGGGTGGGTGGCCGGAGTGCGCGACGGGCGCGGCCTCGGGTGCGCCGCTGGAGCTGTCGGCGGCGAGCCGGTCTGCTCCGGGCTGCTCCGCCGGCGTGAGGAGGAGGCAATAGCGGGAGGGGGGAGGAGGGGTTGGCGGTGGAGGACGACGCTTGGCCACGCGGAGGAGGAGGGGGAGGGGGGGCTGCGGCGCGCGAGCGCGATGGGTGAGACGGCGGAAGTCGATCCATTTGTGGGGTGCGAGTTGCCTGTCGACTAAAAAAAGGTTGTCATATAGGTCATCCGTTGGAGATTGTTTTTAGTCTTTTACAACCCATTTTGTGTATAGATCACTATTTGGGTGATGGGTTGGAGTCAGTCTTAGGTGTTCTTGCAAAATTAAGCTAAATGCAACAAATTCAATGTTGTCGTCAAGGTTAACACTATCGACCAACTCGACAAAACCGACCGCCAACGAAAACCTCGATTTTACCGATTTTCGCGATAACCGGTCGATTTTCGACGGAAAATTCAAAATTCAAATTTCGAATTCGATATCGACCAAACCGGTCGATTTTCACCTGTTATCGACCGATTTCGACCGTTAACCGGTCGGTTTGATCGGTTTTGGACGTAGGACCGAAAAATGGCGAAAAGATAACCGATCGATTTTCACCGGTTATCGACCGATTTCGACCGGTAACCGGTCGGTTTGATCGATATTTTTTGTTTCAATTTTTTTCAATTTTTCAAATTTCAAATTCGAAAATCGGTAAACCGGACTTATCGGACCGGACCGATTTCACCGGTTTTCGCGAAAACCGACCGGTTTTCGTCGATTTTGAAAACCTTGGTTGTCGTCTCAAAAGAGATTGACAGTTACTCATTAATCGCTTAGGTCGCACCGTTTTCTGCACGCTTTCTACATGTTGTTTTCTTTGACGTATTCAGTACTACAATCAGCCTGTTCGGCAGGCTGCTTTGCAGCCGGCTGTAGTGTTCGCAGTTATTTATTCAGTATCTGTTACAGTGTTTTCTTCTAGTTTTACCAGCCGCAGAGCAGCTTGCCGAACAGGCCGAATAGTAATGTGGAAAATAATGTGTGGTCACTGGACTTGACTCACCCATGTGTTTGGTAATCTTTGGATGTTGTACACTACATATGACTTTCTTTTGCAAAAAAGAAAAATATGAACTCCTTTTGCACTTGATTTTCACATGATGTATGTACAACAACCGTGTTGACGGTTGTCTCCAGGGCACAATGCCGAAAAACGAGCTGACGGTTGGACGGCCAGTGGTGTTTGGGGTGGAAGAAGAGCGACAGGTACCAGCTGCTCGGTCCCACGGATACCTTACCTTGCCTTGGATGTGGCTTCAGCTTGTTTCAAATTAAAAACAAGGATCGATCTGCAAAGCATATGCATCTGCAGCTCCCGTGATAGTGCATTCCTCGCTCGTCAAGCCAAGTACTGAAGCTTTGAGCTCGTATTAATCTAATGAGGACAGCAACAGTGAGGGATAAGTTATTTTGCCCATCCGTTAACGCACGCGCGGATACAGAAGTACGAGTAGTACTGGTATTTAGCACGAGCCGTCTGCTGCAGCTGTATTGTACAGAGAGAGCTGATGGTTTGTTCCTATTCTTAGAATATACAGCTGAAGCAGTAGTATACTTGTAGGATGGGTTGGTTGATGCAGGCAGGCAGGCAGGCATGCGCGCGTTGCGTAAAATGGTATCTTATGTCTCACGCATGCACGCGAGAAAAGAAGGGGATACGTGCGCCCCATCCATTGCCGGCCGACGCAGCACATCACATGGCTCCAATTCCCAGTGTTTCTTTCCCCCTTCTTCTCCATAGAAAATGCAAAGGAGACCGTCCGCCGGCCATTGACGTCCATCTGCGGTTTACGAAGCTTCTTCTTCCTCCTATCCCATACTTACGGCCATACTGTACATATCTCGTCATCGCCAGCTCCAAGAATGAATGAATTGCTAAATCAATTAAGGGGACCTTCCAAAATAGACTATGGACCATGGCATGAACATGGGACGCTGTAAACTATTTTGGTCAGGATGGGTTAATCCATCTTATAATGAAATGTTAGCTGCGTTTGTCAAGGCCGAAAGCGACATCACAGTGGGGGTGGTTAACTAGTTAATTACTGTACTGCTCGACGACTAGGTAGGTAGCTCAGGTGCAGCGGAAAGGGCGGTCGTGTTGTCATGCTTTTGTGCTTTGCAAGGAGGGAGACCAATGCAACAGACATTCTTCTGCCACCTGAATGCCGCCCTCTTTCCCATGGTGCGAATTGATTATTGATCCCAATGATAAGGCGGTGCTGTGTGCCTTTTCTATGTTTTCCTTACTTTCGATTTGCATCATATATGCTCCTACCCGCCGGAATACGATAATTTCTCTCTTTCCGGAGGGGAGGAAAGGTATCAGCATACTACATAATTGCAATGCGATCGTAATCTTAATTTTTCAGAAACTGATAAGAGTACTACGTACGGGAGTCATAATCAAGCCTGTACTACAGTACAGACAGTAATGAATGAGGTTGTAATACCAGCCGTAATGAGTGTTAATAAATCCATCCGTATTGAGCCGGCCGGCTGTTTGAACTGGTACTAGGCTAGTTGTGTGAAGCTCATTTCAATGAGATATTTTGGTGTTTGCGAGGTACTTAGAAATAGGGCTGAAAACGGATTGAATACGGGCGGATAATGCTCGTCCCGTATCCTATCTTATATTTTTTTACTTGGATCCGGAGTCGGAGCGGATAGTACCGGATAATTATTTTTGCATCCCATACCCTGTCTCATATTTTTTTGTTCGATCGGGTTCGGAGTCGAACACGGGTATTGTCATAAAGTTTTGAAAGATGAAAAATCAAAGGATGGAGAAACAATTAGAGTAAAAAAGGGCATCTTAACCATTGATATACATAATAAACAACAATTTGACTCTTATTTACGTTAATCTTTCAATTTTACACCATAACTTGTGGGTATAATTGTTAAAATTACTCAGATCACATGAGATTCGGATTCGGGACGGATATCACTCATCCCGTATCCTATCCCGTTATTATTTTTTAGACTTGGATTCGGGCACGGATAGTGTCGGATAATTATTGACACATCCTGTATTTGCCTATATTATTTTTTTCGAATTCGACAGTCGGTCGGTCATGAATTATCCGTCCCGTTTTCACCCCTACTTAGAAGTATTAAGAGGTACTGCAACATGGACCATTGATCAAGAGAGAGGCAAGGTACGGAATAAAAATTATCATAACATGGCAACTAATTAAGAGCCTTTCCTTTTTTACATCACAATTATTAGCTCCATTTATTTCCTTTATGGAAAGGACAGCCTTCTCCATTCGTCTCTCTTCTCTCTCCCTCTTGAGTTCTTTTCTTGAATAGTCGTTAATTGCTATGGATCAGGGATGAACAACCATTGGTGCGTTAGGATCTTTCATGGAGAAAGAGTGCGAAAAATGCCCTAGAAGGGAAGGGCAGCGGCTGTTAGTTTCCAATGAAGCATATAGCGAACATAATCCGTAAAAACATTGATTATTTATTATGTTTTCTGGTTGATTACTCAATCTACAAGATGCATCTAGAAGACAAAAAATTTGGTAAATCTATTTGCAACCATGTAGTTGTTTGTTTCCAAAAAAAAAGATGTCATCTTTGGCCATTCCGTTACAACCAAAATTCTAAAACATGTATTTTTTGAAGAACCATGTAAATTTCTAATTCTCTCATGCCTAGCCGGAGGCAACTAGAGGCCATATACTGGCATGTGTCTGTCATCGCTGCCGAACCGCCTCGCCATGGTCCATAGCTAGCGGCAACGCCATTGGCACAACATCACCATGGCCCCTAGCGATAGATATGTTCATGCCTTATTCAAAGAAAATCGAAACCAAGTAAATGACAATAAAACAACGTAAATATAGGACAGACCGGTGATTTGTTTCTGCTTTTGTTTGTCATTCCTTATTTACTCACCACTCAAAATTACCTTGTTATCCTTCATAGTTAAGTACTTTCATCAATACCTATGTACCTTTTGGCAGATACCTTTGATTGTGGAGCATTAGATGTAAAGCAACGGAGGGCTCACGTTTTTCGCAAACACTGTAAAAGATCTCCATTTGAATAGCTCCTCTCGGATGAGACGTTGAGAAGCTTGTCCCAAATAGGACGACCTAAGAGCATCTCCAGCAGGGCCCTTAAACAAGGGCCCTATCTCATTTTAAGAGGCTGAAGTCAAAAACTAAACTCCAGCGGAGCCCTTATAGGGCCCTTAAATTTACATGCCCCCTCAAATCATCCCTCCCACTACTCTATTTTCATGCCCACCCTCCAGCCCCCCCTAAACTACAGCTGGCGTGGGACCTACAACCTTTTCCCCCTCCCGCGCGCTCTTCCCGTGCATTCCCGCCGCCGCCGGTACGCCATGCCGCAGATGAGCCGCCGTCCCCGCTCGTCCCCTTCCTCATCACAGGTGGCTGGGACAGCAGCAGATGTGACCCGCCATGGACGGCGGCGATGGAGCTCGCATCTCGCCTTCATGTGAAGATTTGAGGCCACTGTGCATCATCGTAGCTGCGCCCCAGCCATGCCGGCGTGCATCGCGCCGCAGCCGCGCCCCGCCATAGCTCGGCGTCCACCGTGCATCGCCTTGCTCGTCACGCGCGCGCCGACGCGCCGCCATAGCTCGGACGGCGGCGAATCTGAGCCGCCATCGATCCCCCAGCCGTCCGCTCCCTGCCCCCCACGTCGAGGCCGCGCTGCACCCGAGCACTCGCCGCCATGCCTCGACGACGCCAGCCACGCCGCGCGATGGAGCCAGCGCGCCACCCCCCTGCGCGCCCGGCTCGCGCACTGCGCGCCCTCGCCGCCTGTGCCTCACCTCACTGCTCCTCGCCAGGCGCAGCTCGCCGAGAGCCCAACGCGTCACTGCCTGTGCCTCGCCTCGCTGCCCCTCGCCGCGTGTGTCGCCCGCAGCCATGGCCTCCATGCGCGCCGCGCTCCTCTTTTGTCCCAGTGGAGAGAGAGGTGAGGGAGAGGATAAGGTTGATGCTGCTAACTCAATGACAATGAGGACCCAGACGTCACATTGGATATGAGGGCCAAGAAATAAAGGCTAGTGCTGGAGATGATAGCACACTTTGAGCCCCTACAAATAAAGGCCAGTCCTTATATAGCTTTTAAAGGCTCAGATTTAAGGGCTACCGCTGGAGATGCTCTAAACTGACTGAGGCCTCTTTATTTGGATTATTGGGACTTTTTCCCCGCTTCTTATGAAACTAAATTGTTTAACTTCGTGTGGACACTTGCCATCCAAAGAAGGTTTGAGCCTAGAATTTAAACAATTTTACTACCTCCATTTCAGTTTACTTGTTATTCTTTCGTCAATTTAAAATAGTAGCATTTATTACCGAACAACTGACGACAACATCTGATGTACCATACACATCCAGTCGTCCGTGACAGTTTTTATCTTGCTGATATTCATACAACAGTCAATATGATTTATTTATTTATTTTTAAAAAAAGTAGGAAGGAAAAACTGGAGATGAGAGGGAGTGCCTTTGATTGCTCCGCACGGCTGTTTGCAGCAACCTGTACTATACGTGTATGTAGGGAGGGGCGTGCCATTGCGGAAAGGTAGTTTTTTGGGCCCAGCGGGTGGCGCACGCCCGCACGTTCAGGAGGCGTAGCACCCAAGCTTTGAACGTCCCAACAATACACGCAGTGCACTACTGTACATTACACTTGTGGCCGGCCGGCAGGATCAGAAAAGAGATATGCATGGGCCAACAAGAAAAGGTCATCAATTTAGCTAGGTTGCATTTCATATGTCGCTGCCTGACGGCGTGGAGAGGTTCACACCAAATAGTTCGGAATTTTAGCTAAGCAACGTGTCAAAGGTGAGTGAGTCCTTTGCATCCATGCGCATGCACACAGTAACATAGAACAGGCTTCGCCACTGCCCCACTGCCAACAGGATTGTGTGTCTGTGGTGTACGCTTCCATTGCTGTTGACCATAGCGCCTCATTTTCTTCCCTTCAGAACTTCAGACCATTACGTAATTAGGTGCTCGGTTCCATACTTTCATGATGGCTTCGCTTAATTTGGGCTGACAGTGCAGCGGTCGCCATGCATGTTCTGTGCAGGTCTGGTCAGGTCAGGTCTGCATGAAGAGAAGGGCTTCGCAGTCAACGGCGCAATCGTTGCCCTGTTCGTTTCTTTTAAGGCTAAATTTTAAAGGCCTCTAAACAAAGAGAATCTAGTACTAAATAAAGTTTAATGACAAAACCTTTTTACAGATGGGTATATCTTTACGAGACGAATCTAATGAGCCTAATTAATCTATATTTTACTACAGTAATGCTACAGTAACCATCGTCTGATCATGGCGTAATTACCTTCATTAGATTCGTCTCGCGAATTAGACCAGAGTTCTGTAGTTAGTTTTGTAATTAAATTTTATTTAATATAACTTATTTAGAGTTTAAACTCCTCTAAAATTTAGACCCCTATACGTCGAACACCTCCGAATTTGCAGCACGGGAGTTTCGGTCAAGTCAACCGAGCAATGGCGCTGCTGCAGAGACATGCATGCAAATTACCACACCCTGGTGGGAGGAGGCAGAGTCAAACCGGGCATCATCTCCTTAATTCAATGCTTCTCTGCACCGGACCAGGAAACCAAATTCAAAACATTCTGGAATCTGGATCCCCTCTCTCCCAAAAAGAAAACCGGTCTATGGGCTTGCTGTGCGGGGGCTTTGGTCTATGGGCTTTGGTTACTGGACTGCAAACAGGCCCAACCAGGATTGGGCCTATGAGCTTTGATTTGGTTTCAGCTCGATCGTCTCGTCACACACTCAGGGCTAGTTTGGTTGCTGCCCTGAAGAGATTTGCTTGAGCCTGAGCGATGCCTGAGCTTCGACGATTCGTGTTTGGTTGCTACCCTGAGACGACGCCTCGCTCAGGCACGTCCGTCAGGCTCAGGCGTCTGATTTCGAGCGCCGCGTCTTGCAGGGACCGTGCCTGACGCTCCATTTTCTTCTCGCGCTCCATCTCAAGACGCCCGCCTCCGAGCAGCATCCACGACGGGCCTTCCCCGAGCAGCAGCGATGGCGCCCGCCTCCGAGCTGCACCCGCATCCACGGCTGGCCTCCTCCGAGCAGCAGCCACCGCACAAGCCCGCCTCCGAACAGCAACCACGGCTCCCTCCCCTTGGCTGCCCGCCTGACCAGCAGCCAGGGCGGCGTTGATTTCGTCAACTCCGGTGAGCTAAGGCACAATTCCGTCGGGGAATATCTTCCTCACTCACTAGGGGCACCGCCTCCATCTCTTCTCATTGTGGATGAGCAACGAAGCTCGTCGGATTTCTGCTTCTTCTTCCTCGATTTCATTTTCCCTCTTTTCAAACCCTAGGCACAAAATTGTGAAATTTGTGATATAAACCACGAACCAGACCAAATTGGTCTCATATTTGTCTTCTATGTCACCTAACGCATCCATTTTGCTGGTGACGAACAATCATCTAGCCAAGCCTTGACCTGTAGATGGATCTCCTCCATGCGGTCTTTGGTGAGAACGAAGGAACAGATGGAAACAAAAAACCGCGTTTACGTTTCAGTGCCGGCAAAGCGTATTTACGTCTTGACGTTTTGTCCTCAGGCATTGTTTGCAACCAAACACCTACAGCTTACTCATGCCTGACCAGGCAAGTGAACCGTGCCTCACCAGGCACCATTTTTCATCAGGCAAATCACTCGGGGCAGCAACCAAACTAGCCCTCACACTGTTGCCCGATTTCGCTCCTGAATCGACACGCTACCTCGCCACAATCCTGAAGAACAGACACAGGAGACAGTGGCCGCTGAAACTGAATTGAAACCACTGAGACATACTACGTACGTACTATTTCATATTATGATGCTGATGTAGGGGCTTGTGCACACAGTTTCATTTTACGCAAGTAGCAGTAGTAGTACGTACGTATGGTGCCTGCAAACTGCATGCGTCGCTCGGATCGGATCTGACGACGAACCAAAGGTGTGTTCCACGTTTTAGAGTCTAAAATTTAGAGGGGTTTAAATACAAAGAATCTTGTCTTAAATAAAGTTTAATTACAAAACTAACTGCAGAACCCCCCTTCTAAATCGCGAGACGAATTTAACGAGAGTAGTTAAGCCGTGATTAGACGATATTTACTGTAGCATCACTGTAGCAAAACATAGATTAATTAGGCTCATTAGATTCGTCTCGTAAAGATGTAACCATCTGTAAAAAAGTTTTGTCATTAGACTTTATTTAATACTCCTAAATAATAAGATTCTCTTTAGAGTTAAATTTTAGAGGGGTCTGTGAAACGAACACACCCCAAGATCCACGCAGCAGTGCCTTAAAGATCCCTCGCTGCACTGCATGCCCTGCTGAGTCTGCTTAATTACAGTCTGTTTGCTCTGCCTCAACAAGCAGAGCAGCAGATTGTGCTCCCCCTGACACGACTGTTATATTCACTCTGATTTCTTTATTAAATACTGTACCACTCCCTTCGGTTTATAGAAAGACGCACAAGGGAGTAACATACTACTATTGTAGTAGTGGGTTACGGAGATACTCCTAAGAGGGATATAAATTGCTCTTCGTAATATACACAAGTGCATGCATCATGATCTGATCTGCAACAACCTCGTACATAAGAATAACCAGGGTCGAGCTCCTAACGTAGTTTATGTCTCTGTACAAACTAGAAACTGACTTGAGTGCTCAAAGATCCGGGGCTCTTGACAGAACTAGTAATTTGATAAACAACACGCCAAGTCCCATGGTACAACTTGGAGCCTTACTGAAGAAACAACTTCGGGGCTAAAACTAAATGAGCTTAAGCAGGTTTCTACGTTACTCCTACTAATAGAATAGCTACTGATAAAATACATTCAATGATCAAATAAGTTATAAAAAAATAAATAGCATTTGTATAAAAAATTTGAATAAAACGAGCGGTCAAACGTGATATGTAAAAGTCAACAGTAACATCTATTTTGAAACACAGGCTATTGTACTAGTGGGTTACGGAGATACACACGAGATACACACAGGAGACAGTGGCCCCTGAAGAACAGACACAGGAGACAGTCGCCGCTGAAACTGAATTGAAACCACTGAGACATATAACTCCCTCCGTCCCACTATTATTGACGTTCTGGGAACGGACACGAGAAACAAGAGTTCATTAATACACCAGCATGTGCCTCTGCAGGGGATGCGATGCTCCACACCAGACGCTTCTGCCTCCATCCCCGTTCCTCCCCTCCCCATTCTGCTCACTCCCAACACAAGCCGCAGCCTCACACTACAGCACAAAAATCTGAAGCGTCTCGAATCGGCGAACCCCCGGATGGCTAGAGCTCTCGCGCCGCTGATTTTAGAATGCCATGGGGCTGCCGCGATGGCTTGGAGCAGCAGGAAGAGGGACACAGGCGCCGAGGAGCCGACGACAACCCGGAGCAATACGGCGTCCTGCTTCCCCGAATTCATGGCCAAGGCGCCCTCCTCCAACCTTGGCCCTGGTGGATCTCACCGTGACGGTGTCGTTCTTGTCCCGACATCGTGCCTCCCGTGACGGATCTTGGGGAGAGAAGGAGGCGGCCTACAGGGACGACGACCTGCATCCTGTCAGCCACAGCGACCTGCTTCGATGTCGACGGAGCAGACGGCGGCGGTGCCCTGCTGCGTGGCGCGCTCGCGAAGCAGAGGCGGCGGTGGCAGCGGTGCGGCGCCGATCGAGCTGCGAGCCACCTGCGGAGCAGAGTGGCGGCGGCGGGACCCAGCTGCCTGGTTTATTTTGGGAGAATTCGATCATCCTTACTGAAGAACGTCAATAATAAATAGTGGGACAGAGATCCGGGGCTCTTGACAGAACTAGTAATTTGATAAACAACACGCCAAGTCCCATGGTACAACTTGGAGCCTTACTGAAGAAACAACTTCGGGGCTAAAACTAAATGAGCTTAAGCAGGTTTCTACGTTACTCCTACTAATAGAATAGCTACTGACGGATCTTACACAACTGGCATACTACATAGTACTGATAATTAATTAGCTCGATCGAGCAGCTCAACGAATCTTGACGATCCTCATGACGAAACGCTGCTTCCGGAATCCTCAGCTGCGTCGTCTACGGGCATGCTTGGTTCCTGGCCTTCAATTGCCAAGCCGTAAGTTCGGCGTCGCCAAAACGTTGGCGTAGAAAATGGCCGACTAATAACTTGCCACAGCCGCCACACACTAAACGACGAGAAAACTGAGCTAAACGACGAGGTTAGAAACTGTGGCTGCCAAATCCTTCGCGGAAACCAAGCACAGCGAGTTGTGGCGGGCATCCAAGCATGCCCGTAGATGATCCTCGTCTCCCACTTCAGCCCGGAGACAACCCTGTCATAGTATGGGACGTACTCCTGCATCACGTAGCAGTTCAGAAACAGGTCAGTAACAATCATCACCGCCGTACCAGTATAGTGCTCACTCTCTGATGCATGCAATGCAATTTAATACTGTATTAGTACTGTGCTTGATGTCGTGGTACTTACTGTACCTCCAGTTTTTCAATGAGCTCCTGCGATGAGGGAGCCGAGATTATGATGCGGCGAGCACTTGGGCTAATGAAGCCTTCCTCCACGGCCTGGTCAATGAATGTCAGCAGAGAGGTGTAGTACCCATCAACATTCAGCAGCCCCACCTGAAGAATGAATGTCATTCACTAATTCAGGCCAATATACATGTGGTTAGGAGCATGTGTCAGGTTTTGTCGGTCTTCTATTCGTCATCATCATCCAAGGATGTACTAGGTTAACTAGATGCAGGTGATCCTCCAAATAAATAGCACTGTACCGGTTTGCGATGGATGCCCAACTGTGCCCATGTGATGACCTCCAGCAGCTCTTCGAGGGTTCCATATCCACCTGAATTATTTGGAGGATTAGATTTAGCACTGCATACATATTGAAGGCCGCAATGCAAATGCATTTTCGAGAACTAAAAAAAAAAGCAAATGCATGCAGCTAAGGCTAGTCATCACTCACCGGGCAGGGCTATGAAGGCGTCAGATTGCCTGGCCATCTCGGCCTTCCTCTGATGCATGTCCGCCACCGGCACCACCTCCCCCACTGTTTCTCCAGTTATCTGTGGCATCAACACTGCAGCATCAACTCCTGCTTCTTGCCAAGTAAAGATTATACTACTTGAGCTGCAAATTGTTTGAGCAAGATGAGACGAGCATCTATCACTGACAGGGTACGGTTAACTGCATTGATGGGTTGCTGGGTTGCAGGGCATGTCCTCCTCGTGGACGCGACGAGCGGCTGACCGACACAATTCATGCAGGAGCAGCTACATGAGTACGGTCAAATTCCGGTTGGCTGGCGGCTAGCCTGGGGAATAATTTGTCGATGGTAAAAAGGTTCAAACTAACATCTCAGTGTTCCGTTCGTTTACGGAACGTCCTGAATGATTGGGTGTTACTAGTACCAACAACTGTGTTTATTTGAGATTTACTTCTCGAGATTTACATGCGAAACTGTTCATTTGAGATTTACAGTTTTTCTCTGGCCGTCTGGCTCGAGTGAATAGATGACTTATCTTAATGGAAACATGTACTCTTAGGTCTCCTTTGGATTGAAGGAATTTCACAGAAATTTTTAGAAGATTTAAGTTCCTGAGGATTTATTCCTATAGCTCCTTTGGTTCATAGGAAAGGGAATGAGAGATTCCATAGGAATGCATTCTTAGAAGGCCATTTCACAGGAAAACTAGCAAAGAGCTATGACCTCTTTCTAAATTTTCCTATGGTTTTGGATTCCATAGAATTGAAGAGTACATGCCACCTGATTCCTACGTTTTTCCTATTCCTGTGTTTCTAAAATTCTGTGCTCCAAAGGAGGCCTTAGAATTATATTACCCCTAGTAGTTCAAGTATGTACCTCGTTGGTCATGAGAGTCTTGGGGATGACACTGCAGAATGTAGACATGGAACACGGTTAATGAGATGATATATGGTCGGGAATTCATCAGTCAGTAACAGATCACAGATCAGTAACAACTAACACAAATATGAAAACATGAAAGTAGTATTAATTATTACAGGGATCGATGATGGTTAGTGCGTAGGATTACCCGATGACGTGCCTGCCGCCGTGGTAAACAGCCTGTGAGACGAGGCCCATGAGCCCTATGCTGCCTCCACCGTACACCAGGTCAATGTCCCGCGACACCTGCGTTGCATTGCAGTACATCATTGATCGATCAGTAGATTAATTGCCTCTACCGCAATTGAAAATGCATCTCTAGTGATTTTCAGGTGTTTATATATTGTACGATCCGTGCAGCGCCGCATTGAGTCGTAATAGTATCAGTTGCAGGCTTCCAGCATCAGCAGACGATACGCACGGCACAGACAGCTGCTCGTGTCGCACTGGCGAAGTGCAAGCGATACGGCAGCATCTACATATACATGATCAGTCTGTGACGTGACGCGATGCGATTGAATGCGAAACAGACGCAGGGTCGTGCAGTACGGAACTTGTACTAGACTCGATACAAGCGGACAAGAAAGCTTAAGCTAGGAGACAATCGGTCAGTTGGGTTCATAAATTACCAATGTGTCGAATCAGAGAGCGAGGAGCCAAATGCTGCGTAGTGTGTGTGTACTGCTATGACTATGTACCACGACTGTTCCAAATTAACGAGAGACGATTTGATGATTATTCACGATAACACCGCCGGGAAGCACCACCTCTCAAACTGATGTGTTCAATCCGGAAAGGAAGGACGAACAACCAAAGATTTTTGTAGCGTTTTCTAGTCCTAGTGCAATTGATCATGGTTCCACCGGCCGGCACAAAAAGTTGCTTGGGAGACCGATGTGACCTTCAAGGTAGTACTTGTCGATATTGTGACTGGCTGTCTGCCAATTGTTTGTCCCAGAGTATGTGATTTTGAACAATGTACAAGTTTTTCTTCATACGCAAATGATCTTCATGAACGTAATGAATTTGTTTCCGGTCATTATAGCAGAAGAAGAGGATTGTCGTGCCCTTGAAACCAAATGATGGAGGTATGTGACAACAATGGTTGGAGATTCAGTGATATAGTCATATAATTGAGTCTTAATGATTTGTGGACGATGGATTGTTGGCTTGATGTTTCATGTGTTGAAGATAGTCGTAATAAAGAACAACTATATGCGTTGGTCGATGCATATGCTGGAATATTGCAATACTTTTTTTAGAAACAAAAAGAGTAAATTTCGTAAACCTCCGGATTTTGTGGTTCTTGCTGCACAAAACCTCGGACATTTTAACTTGTGTCACTTAACCCTAGGTATTTTGCTCTAATTGTTTCATAAAACCCGACCCACACTAACAAATTATGATCTTACCTATGGACTGTACTTTAATTTTTGAAGATTACATCATTGTGCATCCAATTAAATATTTTCGTTAATCAAATCGATTACAAAAATTGCATCATGCAAGCACAAAGATATAGCAGGTTGTATTTTTTGAAAGAGGCGAGGTTTTGTGAAATAATATGACCATAAAACATAGGGTTAAGTGACACAAGCCAAAATACGTGTGGTTTTATGAAATTTACTCAAAGAAAAACTACAAGTGCTTGACAATCTCTAGTGGCACTCACATTTTCCTTTTCCTATCGCAAGTTATTCTAGTATTTCATTTCATAAACGAATAAAAAAAGGATGAACGTTGCTATAACGGCGCCGAGTGTCTTAGAAGCTAGCCCTTGCACCGCGTTCTACATAGCAAAATAGTATACCTCGCTTAGCTAGATGGCTGTGACGAAGGAGACAAGCCGTGCAAAGATGTACCCTTAACAGCGTGCTCAAATAACAATGGTGTACTTAGTCATTGTAGATAGAGAAAATTCCTTCCATGGCCTCAAAAAAGATGACACTTCCTTCTTTGACCATTCCTCAATCGAACTTCCCTATTAGGACCAAAACCATTTTCCGTTTCCTTCCATGGCCCTTCCGTCAGTTTTAACACTTAATGGTGTTAAGTGGAGGGTCAAAAGACTATTTTACCCCTTATATAAAATAATTTTTTTACTTCTTCAAAATATTATTGGAATGTGACTATTATTATACTGGTTGGTTTTATTTGAAAATTACTAAGTATGTATCTGGTTAGTTTAAAATTTAAATCTAATCAAATTTAAGCTTTTTTCCATTCAAATTTCATAATTGTACCAAGAGGTGAATTAAAGATTATTTATATCAGGGGTAAAATGGTCTTTTTACCTTCCATTTAACGCCGTTAAGTGTGAAAATTGACGGAAGGGCCATGGAAGGAATCGAAAAATGATTTTGGTCCTCATAGAGAAGTTCGATTCAGAAAGAGCCAAGGAAGGAAGCATCATCTTTTTTGAGGGCATAGAAGCAATTTTCTCTTGTAGATAGGAGCAGTACGTCTATCATTTACTTTGAGCCGTATCGATCGGCTTCACTTGTGCTTTGATTGTGAAAGGAAACAACACACATCACACACGTGTCCTATATGTGGAACAGCAATTTGGCTTTGTTCTAAGCTTCTAAAAGGCTATAGACCTATGAATGCAGACATAGGGGGTCTTTAGAACGCGGGATTTTTTCCTGTTCCTACGTTTTTCCTGTGAACAGTCAACTGATTCCTGTGAAATTCCTTTACAATTCCTATGAAAATCCTGCGTTCCAAAGGAGGCCAACGTGAACACTAAAAAGGGAAATATAAAAGTATTAAACTACGCATCATGCAAATCATGTGGATGTATTCGTGGGCGAAGCCAACGTTGGGAGAGCCCGAGTGGCCAGAGCCGGTGGGCTCCGGGAGCATCGCTCCTGTCGGCTCGGGTTCGATTCCTAGCTGCGGCACCGCTGCAGTGAGCAGTGGCTGAAAAATGGTACTGTTCACTGCAGTGTAAAAAAATCCCCTCGTCTTCCCCGGGTCAAAGCATATGGTAAAGACTCGCGCCGGAGCTCACAACGGCCAGCTGAGTCCCTGTGTAGGATCGGGGAGGGGGTTCGGAGGTTTTCTCGGCCTGCGTGAGAGGCTCTTCTCCTTAAGCAAATACCGTCGGGGGCGGTCTTACCCCCGGCAGGTCGAGTTTTTTTTTGTATTCGTGGGCGAAATTATGAACGACTAAACTGCGAGCTGCTGCTACGCTGCTTAATTTTCATGGATAGTATACGCACCAGCTCTTTGGCGAGCTCGATTGCGGCGTCGCGGTAGCTCGTCTTCTTGCCGGAGCTGCTGCCGCAAAACACACAAATCTTCTTAAACCTGCTCACCTGCCTCATCTTCTCACTCACTTTCTCTATACCTCTCTCTCTCGAGTCTACTGGCGTTAGTTCCGGCAGAAGCATATCTGATCCTACCTGGCTTTACAAAGGTTGCTGGTGCCTGGTGTGGTGAGGACCTAGCGTCCCATGCACCAACTTGCTTATATAAAGGGGGGGGGGGGGGGGGGGTGGTGGTGGTGGGTGGGGAGGGAAGAGATGCGTCGAACGGACGTGGGAGGGAGAGATGCGTCGAACGGACGTGTGCTTGATGCGAGGGACAACGGAGCATGTTAGCTTTGTGCAGAGAAAAAAAGAGGTGCCACATTTCTTCCAGCACGAGTGCACCACACCTGATCCACTTTATTATCGATAGTGTCGATTACTCAATATTAGTTTCTACTAGTGCGAACTCATACCTAAATATGAAGCCTGCATGCAAATTTTATCTTTTTTATTAGAGTTTATTAGAAAAGTTGGTATAAATATCATCAATTAAGAACCGTAGGAATCATGTTGGTTGACATGGTCTGGCCTTCTTTGCTTAGACTCCTTCAGCTGCATATGATACATTGTTCAAGTTTCCTTATCTCTCTTACTTCACTGCACACATAGTATTTTGGACTCTTAAAAGTGCGCAAACAAATACATTTATGCACACACTAATACATGTTCTGTGAAATATTTATTTTTTTGCACGCTTGGCCTTTTTTAATAACAACGATAATGGGTGACATATAAACATGCATTTATAATCTTGAGAAAATTATTTCGTCAATTTTGTGGTAATAACACACAATTATGATGAGAAAATTGTTGTTATTGACCCATGCATAAAGTAGTAGTACTATAAACGGTGCCAACAACAAGTATTGGGGTAATTTATTTATTTATTCTGATTAACATGCATGGTAATTCCTAGACTTGAGAAGTACTCCTTATTTTCTTGGCGGGATACTAGTAGTAAGATAATAAATAGATCCAATTCCTACAAGTCAGTCAGGAGCACGGAGCGATATGGTGCAGGACTGCAGGGTGGTGTGCTAGCTTTGCACGACCGGATGGGCTGATGATCCACGTCTCTCTGCATGCACGCAGGCGGGCCTGCCTGGGAGCTCCCTCCGTAGCGGGCGTGCGGAAAAAAACTCTTTATGGGTGTGCTCGTACCAATTGACATGCCAACAGCTAGCAGCACACCCGTCAGTCAAATACTTGTCGGCCGGACGTAACCGCGTTTTCACCCAGATTTTTGCTCTTCTGTTTTGATGTTATTTTGTTTGCTCGATCTGTCCAGTAGTAGCGGCACTCGCTATGCATTTTGCAAGGGAAGTAGACGACGACAACTCTGGGTCGACACATGGACAATTCTCAGCATATATATACTTACGCGGGGATGGAATGGAGGCAGCAGAAGCAAAAGAAGCCGACATGACCATGACGCATCGATGCTTTTATCCAACAACCAACGGGCCATCTTCCAATAGCAACATGAGTTGCTCGCTGTGGTGAAACACTAGCGGCAGTGGTGCAATGAGCATGCTGCCTGCTGCTAGATAGTGCCAGTGGTTGCGTACGCGGAATTTAGCAATCATTCGCCTTATCCAACATCGATCGATCGGAGAAAAGGCTATAGAGGCATATACATTTTCTTGGTTTCTTCCATGTAATGAAGTCAAACATTGACATTTGCTCCCGGTTGGTAGGGGCTGGGGCCAATCTGGACATGCCACGTGTGGATCGCCTCGCTAACCTTTGGCTCCCACTTACTCGGTGGCTCGGTGCTGCACTCCTCCATATGAGTTTGCGCCCATTTCCGGTCCTAGTTGTTGTCGACCATGTCTTTGTCGCTTGTGCCCATTGTTCATATTATCCAGGAAACTAATTATGTTATTGTTTGGTGAGAACATGTGTTTTATTAGTGCTTCATATAGTGAAACGAAATTGACTTGGAATTTGCAAGCGATGATCTGGATGCATGAGCGCACACCTAACACATGTAGTACTGGAAGATGAGTAAGCAGAAAAGCAGTACAAGTGGTGGATCAGTGCATTGGATGCGAGACACAAAGCGGGACATCCATGGCGGGCTATACGCTGCCGGCGCCGCAGCCTTTGGCCGGACGCGGCGGCGGTTGGGCAGGCAGCTCCAGCCGCGCCATGGAGACTGACTGGTCGTCCTATTCACCTCCCACCATTTGGGAATCCAGTGGATCGAGCATGTCTAATTAGCACCTAGCCTAGCTATACGGCTAGCTATGGAGTAGTTTAGATGATAGCACGGTATGGATGATGGTTCGTGTGCCGGCTACGGTTAATTAGCAGCTGCTCATCAGCAGCCTTAATTAGCTTCTGTCGTCAATGTTTGTCTGTCCATCCGATTTAACAGCACCACAGGTCTGGACAGGCTACACCATCCGTCCACTAGAAAACACAAAACGAAGCACTTTGGGCGCTAATCACCGTCGCGTCGACCAGCAAGAACTTTTTAACAACTGTTGGCGACTGCAGACGAACACGTACTTCGATCGTTCTACGTCTCCCAGCAGGCATTATGTTTCTTCAGACCGTGGAACAGATAATTAAGTGTTCCGATTTGACAGCAGCCAAATGCGATGAAGAACATGTCCAACCCATTTGGCTGCATCTGGAGTGCCATGTGTCGACATATAATATGGACTCTGCCCGAGTCGATCTTCACAACAAGAGAACGATCGCGGCCGCATGATGATCATCAGGCAAAGATGCGCGAAAATTAACTATGCAGCAGACAACGCGAGCGTGCAGCTCGATCTTGCTGCCTGAGATCGGCGTACACCATCCTTATGCCGGTCAGTAGCTGCTCCGTGTGTCTGTCATGCTGTCTCCACAATCTATTTCTTCAGATGGAAGAGACACATCTCATGATGTTCTACTCACAAACTTGACTCACTCCTCAAGTGTCCGACGTTGCACTAGAAACCGAACGAAGCGCGAACATGAGATATTTGTTTTTTTTCGACTGAAAAAATACAGTGAACGAACCCACACTGTGGATAGCTCGTTTTTCCTCACCTGCAGATGACAAGGCCGGCCCAAGAAATACGGTGGAGAATTATCCGTGGCCCTCTTCGGCCTGTTGGACCGAGGTCTTGCGCCTCTCATTTCTACGATTTTTCCGGTTCCTCAAAAAACAAATCTATGATTTTTCCATTTTGGATACGCTAACAATAAATTTAGTAGATTCCTAGATTTGTTTTTGAGATAATGAAAAGATTGCATTTATCTTAACATTTGCTCTTAAATAAGGAAGCTGCAACTGCACTTGCCTTGATGGATGCACCAACAATAAACTTGTTGCAAGGTATTAGATTTTCATTATTCTAGAGTTGATGGGTAGGTGATTTGGAACAAGAGATATGTCTGAAGTGAGCCCTCTCTAAAAGTTTTATGCAAATGAACCCGTCTTTTTAATTTTTGTTTGCGGTCTCCAAGCTTTATATTCTTGTGGAACTATGGTCAGTCAATCAAATTAACCTTAATAAATAGCTAATGATTTCTCTTTTTTTTAATCATTTTTTCTATTAATAACAAACATATTGTTCTGAATTTTAATAAAGAAACATGTTATTGTGATATATAACTTATTAATTATAATGGATTTTTGCTACTATAACATTGCCATTTACATTTTTATTCTATCACATTCAGTAATTTTTCATAGATATAATGATACGTTAGAAAAATGTGGGCTCACAATTTCTATAGGGCAAAATTTGCTCTTGGACACTCTTCAATGTTGTCTTTTGCTAGTGGACACTACTCAAATTGGGTTTTGCCAATGGACACTATTTAGTTGTGGCAATTGGCTAATGAACACTCAAAACATTAGAATATGACTTTCTTTGCATATAGGAGAGAGATAATTTCACAAATGACTAAACTGCCCTTGCAATAGTTTTAGAGCTCTGACCATATAATCTTATTTCTTTGTTTATCATAAGCATTGGTAAATATTTTTCAAGTCACATGTTGAACAAAATATTCAGCCATATATTAATATCAAGCCACGCAGCAAAATAACTCCCGGCCTTACAAGTTCATAAGGCACAACAAAATACAATCCCAACCAGCCAACCACACATGTTCATCATGTTAGCTATACAAAAGACCTACTTATAAGACACTCGTGTTACTTTCCTAGAGTGTCAATGCAAAGAGGAGCTCATCCTTTACGCTTGCAAGAGTGCCAGGGCTGTTGCTCATGTCGAGCAGAGGTACTTGGCGTGGAGGTGTCGACCTATTGCAACAATACAGGATTAGAATGGTTTATTTTGCACAAAAAGTAATTATTGTCTATATTCGTGCCATGGAAAGGGGCGGCAATGGAGGCGGCGTCGCCCCCGGGTCACGAGTCCAACTAGCGGCGGGGGAGGGGACACGACCTCAGGGACGCGATTCAGCCCATGGGGAGGTCGTTTCCCATCGCCGAGGCGAGTTGCTGAGGAGGGGGAGCAATCGGGATCCAGACGGCGAACCTCGGGAGGCGAATGGGGAGCGGGAGGCGGGTGGGGAGCGGGAGCGCGAGGCGTTCGTGTGCGTCTGGGCGCGGGAGGCGTTCGTAGCGGCTGCTGTTTCGCGCGTCCAGTTTTCAGAAATTGGTCTGGTCACTACCAGAAAACGAAAGGTACCTGACGGTCTTTGGGCCAACCGACAGGAACCCACCCATGGAGGCCCGCCCCTGCATTCGCCCCATCCGAAGTCGACAGGAAAACCAAAACGCATGCTCCCAAACCCTATTCTTACTCGGGAAAACTACAAATAACGCTCTAAACTTTGGTTTGATCTTCAAATTTCACCCTCATCTATCAATCAATATACTTAACACCCTAATCTTTGCCGGACCATTTATTTATCACCCAAAGCAGGATTGAAACCTGGTTTTGCTGATGTGGCCAATGGTAAAAGTGGTTTTGGGCCTCTAGCGTCCACATCAGCTTCCAGCGACGCTACGTAATTAGCAGGTGGACCTAAAGGCAAACCATGGAATGGGCACGCGAGAGGGCGGATCATCATCGGCAGAGCCTTATTTCCGGCGTCAGGTTTCCGGCGACGACAACCTGCCGACGCCTCCTAATGCAACACCCCTTCCAACACATGCAAGACCACACCTAGCTCGCACGGGCGTCCTGGCAAGGGGTCATGGCATGGTGTGCGCAGGAGCAGCGGACGAGGTCGCCGTCATCTGCGAAGATGGTACTGCCAATTGCATGGTGGCCTGCGACCTCTCGTTACTTGGTCATGCGTCCTGATGTCCCAACTGAAACTGCGTGAAACAGGGCGTGAACGAAGGGAGAGGACCATACGGTAGTGAAGGAAACTGAAGAACCTAGCAAAGATCCAGTAATGCTTCGTCCTGATGTCCCAACCGAAGCTACGATTCGTGTAAAAGGCATTGAAGATTCAGTAGTACTTCGTCCTGATGTCCCAACTGAAGCTATGATTCGTGTAAGAGGCCCAAAACAGCCTTTTTGCCTTTGGCCACGTTAGCAAAACCGGATTTCAATCCTGCTTTGGGTGATAAATAAATGGCATGGCAAAGATCACGGTGTTAAGTGTATGATTTGATAGATGAGGGTGAAATTTGAAGGTCAAATCAAAGTTTAGGGCGTCATTTATAGTTTTCCCTTCTTACTCTCCTTTCCTCTCGAAAGACAGCACCCAGCCGCCGCCGCCGCCGCCGCCGGGTCGCCTCGGAGGAGGGCGCGCGCCCTTGCTTCTCCATGGCCAGCAGCGACGCGGCATCCGCGTTTCCCCACCCAGCGCAGCAGCGGCCGCCGGCCTTCTCCCGGCCGAGCACGTCGCACTCCCACCTCCAGCCTTTCTCTTGGCCGCTCGTATCGAGCACGCCGTTGCAGGATCTGTGGCTGCCGTCGATGGATCTGCCACGCCCACCACCGGCCCGTTCGGAGAACGTCGCCGAAGCGTGGATTTAGGTAGCGGGTAATCTTGATGGTGCTGCCATGGTGGGCAGTCCAATCTGCACCTCTCCATGCTCACCAAGGTAACGAAATTATGTTCCTGCTCCTCTCCGATTTGGTGACCACACCGACTAAATCGAGTTCCTGTTCCTCATTGGATTATCCTTTTTGACTCGCGGATGATAAATTTTGTTTGTACAACGATGTCTCTGATAATTTATTAACATGCTTACTGTAAATTTGTTAAAATGTTTACAAAGGCATGTAATTTATTTTCCTACCTTACACAGGCAACCATAGAAGGTCAGTACTGTAGAAGATTATACTCTTGAGTCCGATGCTTTCCTGGAAAGAAGCATCCCAATTCTGGGTCTGATTTGCTACTGGACGAGAGTTGTTCTAGTGCATCCCATTAATTGTTCTCTGATTGAAGAGTTGACTAATGAAAAGTCTATGTCCATATGACCGTTAAGTGTTTAGAAGCATTTTTATGACGCCACACAAGTTTCTCTTTGCCTTAACATTTAATTTATGCTTGAACTTTCAACTCTGCTATCATGTACAAAAACTTTGTTATTGCTACTTTGCCGCTTGGATTAAGAAAGTAATATGTGTGGCCTGTGCTTCAAGTAATTTGCCACAAACTGGATCCATTTTTTTCTCAGTCCAAGTGGGAAGCCTGCAAGTTACATTTGGTGCATCAGTAAATTATTGGCTCTAACTCAAGATATGTTTGGATTACAGATGCATAGCCTTGATGTTCCACATTGCTCACTTTGGTCTTATAGCATCGAATGCTCTATGGCAAGCAAGATAATCGAATATTCCACATTGCTCACTTTGGTCCCAATCTGCTAGTCGTCTTGCTGAATACCGATGAGTTCACACTTCCCGTCCTGCAACCATGGTGAGCATCTCTGACCTGCTATCTCTGTTCTCTCTTCTCTGCGCCTCCCTCTTCACTGTAGTTATACTGATGCGGCCTCTGAAATTTGCTCATACTTGTTTACTTCATACACATGTGGAGTGGATTCTTGTGTTAAACTGAACTTCTCTCAGAAATTTCCGATGTGCATTGGATTCTTGTGTTAAACTGAACTTCTCTCTGAAATTTTATCAGGCTTTCTACTTTGGATTCTGGAATATGTGAATATCAATGGTCTACCCTTTGCTGCCAACTAATAATTCGTGAAGGCAGAAATTTGATAAGGCTCTTTTTAGTTCAGGGCTGTAAAGTGATTGATGTGGGCACCAACCTCTGCAGTGTTACATTTTTATGTGATGTGTGATTCTATTGTAGCATCTGTACCCCAAAATGTGTTCTGGATATTGGTGTTGTAACTGATGTAAGGCATGAGATCTGGTGTGTAAATAATGGAATAAGAAAACATATAATTGTGTATATATATTTTTTGTGCACATTTCGCTTTTCCTGACGGTTTTAGGGTCTATTCCTGACGGGCATGCAATCAGGAATGCCTTTTGACCATTGAAAAATTGAACCGTCAGGAATTGCCATCGGAAACCGTCAGGATTGTTTTACTGCCTTTCCTGACGGTTCATTCCTGACGGTCACCGACAGGGTTGCCTTTTGCTGACGGTATTTGGTCTATTCCTGTCGGTACTTGGCCGTCAGGAATCAACCGTTTTCTGGTAGTGGGTTCGACCAAAGCCAGGGGCAATTCCGTCTCTTTGCATTTTCTCTTTCTTCTTTATACAAGGAAACGATTATTTAAAGGGGCTGCATGTGTATTAGTTAATTGCCACACTTCTACGATGTCCAGTAGCAAAACCAGGAAAGAGTGATGTCCAGCAGCAAATAACAACAAAGAATGATGTCCAAGAGTAAATTTTGCCTTTCTATAGTCCCCTGTTGAACCTAGGGGCATTTATTAAATAATTGTAAGTCCAAGACACGTCATCGAAGCTGGAATAGCTCAGTTGGCCAGAGCGTGTGGCTGTTAACCACAAGGTCGGAGGTTCGAGCCCTCCTTCTAGCGTTTGATTTTTTGGTTTCCTGGTACGCTTTTTTTTTTTTTTTTTGGGTTTCCTGGTGCGCTTCACTGTTCCTTATTAACAATTTCATGCATACTCTTAAGTCTTAAGCTTTTAATTATTTCTCGTATATATGATTGTTATGTTGAAACATCGGCAGCATAAATCATATGTATGCACGGTGTATGTACGTACTTTCATTGCAATACAAGCTGATTAAGTCATCACATTATTTCCTACGTGCAACAGGGTTACAGGGCTACCAGCTAGCTAGAGCCTTAGAAGTAGTAGTTACCACCCTCCAGCAACGCCATGTCCATCTCCTGCATGTATCTTTCACCGTCGTAGATGAGCATTTCGTGGTTAGCCCCTGCAACTCGTGTCGCTTCAGCTGAGATGTCGAAGCCAGCATCTGGTGGTGCTAGCTGCTGGAGCATTGCCGGATCTGGCATGTCGTTTGTAATTGGCGATGACGAGCTGACGGTGATCGGAAATAATAGGCCGTCGAGGTTGTATGCAGGCGGCTGTGGCGGCGAGAGAGAGCCGCCGCCGGGATGACCAAAAATCTTGTCGCTGCCGCCGGCGTGATCGGCTTCTCCTTTCCCCTTGTGGAATACTCTGCACAGCACCCAGCCTTCCTGCATATATGCATTACAGCAGTATATGAGAGTGATCCTGCAAGCATCTATCATTCTGCACAGGATATATAGCGTATGCATGAACAGATAAGGTTCTTCTCCCATGCTTGCATTGAAGTGACAAAAAATGCAGATCCGGTCCGTTTGTGGTTGTGACGTGTGGTATTTTCGAAAGGAACTGGTCGGGTTCTAGCGAATGTCATGCATGGGCTGCTCTGTTCCAGTGTTTAACATCAAGTGATGATATAATGCAATTATTGCCCATGCATGTCGTCTACGTTCATGCAATTATATTGGTGTACCGTTGGTGGTGTGTCGACAGACGTGACAAGGCGGAACTCATGCATGACCCAGTCGCTCCTTCGCCCATTTGGGGCGCGTCCGAAGTAGAACACCAGCGTCTTCCTCATGCCAACCTCCATCATCATGCCATGCTCATGGATCACCTTGTCCTTGCCTGTTGCCTTCCAGTAGCCATGCTTGGTTGCTCGGTTCGTGCGTGAACCCGTCGCGTATTTCCGGTCCCGGAAGCTGAAAAAGTACCATTCTTTGTCGCTGAGCTTGGCCGCCTCTGAAAAAGAAAAACAATATATATACCATAATAAACCCTATCTATATAGATAGCTAACACGAAACCCTGCTTATGATAGCTAGTTTGATTTCTTTTTTTTTTAGATGAAAGAAGAATTATATTAATCTGTAGCTGAGTACATCCTCAAGTTACAAGCACTCTCTAAAACAAAAAAATTACAACTAAGAGCACTCAGCATATATAGATAACTGCACAGATAAACACTCAGCATATAGTTAGTTTGATTTCAAGTCTGATGAGTAGAGGTAAGCGTTACCAGGGAGCTCCCAAGGCTCGCGTACGTGGAGGTCCACCTCGACCATGGTGATCGCCGGCGAGGACATCATCATGAGCTCTGAGCTGTGGACCTTGCCGCGCAGGTAGTAGAAGACCAGTTCCTCGTCGCTGGGATGGAACCTGAACCCCGGAGGCAGCCTCGACTCGAAGTCTCTCAGCCTCGTCATCGATGCATCCATGTCTGATCGAATCATCCCTGCTTCTTTCTCTTCTTCAGTTCGTGTTGAGAGCTCATTCAAGGATAGCTTGCCGCAACTCTCTGGAAGACAACTGGTATATATAGAGACTCTAGATAGAGGGCATATACGTATGTCATGTGTGATACAATTCATTGCGTGGTTAGCAAGTCCAAATACATATTGGTGCATATGATACATGTGGATGATCATTGGTCAATCGGAGGTGTACGTACTCTTTGGGCGTTCATAATCACACTGCACTCTATTGGTGACTTAAGGGTACGTTTGGCACACTCTGACGTATACAACAAAACAAAGATCGATCTAATTGCAAAAAAAAAAAAAAAAAAAAAACGATCCCGATGGAAATCATGCAACAGTCCATTTGTATACAGCTACAAAAATATTTACATAGCTTAGCTTGTTATAATTATTACGTGTAAAAGAGACTCTATATGTCTCAATATTCCGGAAGCAGGAGAACAGGACAGGTGCAAACTTTGTGCATTGATCCATATCCGAGACCAATCGATCAGGTACTTGGCCATTCGTGCAAGCCAAAGCGAGAGCGCGGCAACCCACTGCGCAGCATCTGACGTGGAATGCCGCGGCGCCGAACATACATGGGTGCGAATGGTTCACCCTCATCATTTGGAATGCGATTGTTACGTCTGCAAGCTAGAACTTGATGTCACTGAAAGGACATAACTTGTTGTCGTGGCATGCCGGAGTTTCTTCTCATTTCTGTTCACGAATGTTGATTGATGGTGATGATTTTTGAAAAATTTCCACGAATTCTGCCGTGTATTCATCGCTTAAGAGTATAGAGGTGGGCGTGTCAAGCAAGGTTCCAGCATCCCTGCCAGTTTCATATAGCAGTTGCAAACACGCTCTGTGCATGCTTTCTGAACCGGCACTGATCTCTATTTAGTTAGTTATAATTACAGTTTTGTTCTGTCAAATATATGTTAATTTAAGTGTGGTTACTTTGGAAGGCGCAAACAGGCATAACTTGGAAGACTAGCTACCAGCAGGACTGCCCAAAATGAACACTTAAGAGGTACTGTATATATACTACTAGCTATTTTCAGAACCTTGGATTATGCTACTTTGAGTTTGCCACTTTTATCCTCAGCCGATTACTCGATTTGTGAGGTACAATTTGACAACAAGACTAGTACTGTCGGTAGCTGCTTAACATATGCACTTCCAGTTCTGTACACTAACAAACAATTTTTTGCGCTGTCCAGAAATATTGTGATTGATGTTGAGACCTGAAAGTAACTTCAGGTGTAATAACAATTGTGACACATGCATAATCGCTAAAATTCAGTAAGAAAAGCTAGAAAAATTAAAAAAACATCTTGTACTAATAATGATTGTGACACATGCATAATCGCTAAAATTTAGTAAAAAAAGCTTAAAAATACGAGAATAAACAGATCTCTTGTACTACTTTGTTGCAAAATCACGACGACGAAGAAGAAGATATTTTTTTCTAGCATGAAATCTTTAAGTTCATGGACCTTTTTTGTAGCAGCCTGATGTGGACAAGTTAGTTCACCAGTTTACACGAGGGAGACATTCAGGAAAGGGAAACGGGACTGCAATAATTAGCTTTACGCCATGATTGATTTTGATTTTGTCAGGAACTCAGAGGTTAGAAGTATGCACACGTTTAAGGTGACAAGCATTCCTCTTACTGTATTGAACAATCAACGAGACCGAGGAGTATGCATGCATGTATGGCGCGGCGCTTGGCTTATTTCCCCATCAAGCAGTAGAGACTATCTCTCGTCGACTGTTGTGAAGATGAGTCACCCACCATGACATCTGACTAGCTGAGGATGTTTTTTAGGAAAGGATCCGAGGATCTGAACACTACCAACTATGTTTGTAAACCTTGATTCGAGTAAATGTACTGGTCTTTGCATCATTATTCCAAGTTTGATTGGAATGCAATTGTTTTTCTTTTTTGGAAGAAACTGTAGAAGCATGCTCCTATTGATTACTCCATCCGTTTCACAAAGGTAGCCCTCAAAATATTTATCAAAATGCTTACACATCTCACTTATGAATGCGTATCTTTCCTCCTCGCTCTTCTCGTTTTTCTGCACACTACATTTTTCAACCCCCCCCCCCCCTCCTATGTCTCTCTCTTCACCTCCCACCTCTTGTTTTTTTTGTGATTACACAGTACAAGTCAGACACTAATAACGCATGCACACTCACAACGTATATACGCAAACCCTCCCCTATGAGCATCTTCGAAGGATGAGCTAGCAAATCCTCGAGATTGACGAAGTCATCACTGGCGCCTCACTGTCGATAGCCACGTCGCCTACCGCTGCAAGCACAACGCCGTTAAATCCTAGAAAATTCGCTCCTCGCGGGAGTCGAACACAGGACCGTAGGTGTTGTTTGTGTACCACGCATTTTCCATTTCTCCTTATTTCCTATGCCTAGAGTCAAATGTACAATCTTTATGGGATGATGGGATCGAGGGAGTATATATTAGTGCAAAGCAGAAGGAGTTTACAGAAAGCTAAGAAAAAGCTGAAAGGAAAACAAAAGTAAGAAAAAAAATTACAAAGAGTCGAGCCATTCTTGTAGGATCGATTTGTAGCTATTTTCGCTCTATGGATAAACATAGCGATCTCATACTTATCATGTCAGGTCATCCTGACTGAAGGAATATCAATCCCACAGAAGGTTCAGTCACTGCAAGCTGTCCATATAGTTCAGGGTCCAGGCCATCGAGATTATTACTTATAACGTCCATGAAGAATGGGGCTTGAAGCTGCATTTTCATTAAGTTGTTGCACTGCCACCGTTAGGATTAGTCGTTCTCGGAGCAGCATTTAACCCACAGGCTGTTCGGCAGGCTGCAGCTGCGGCTGCAGAAAAATAACTGCAAACACTGTAGCTGCTGCTGAAGAAATAACTGCGAACACTGTAACTGCTGCAAAGCAGCGAGGCGAACAGGGTGCCAATTGTCGCCCAACAAGCCCCGGGCAAAATTGCATCTCAAGAAGAGATGGTATATAATCCTTCTTATTCTCTCTGTAGTATATATTCAGAGCTCACCATTGTAATCATCTAAGTGTCATATTCCTTATTCTCAATCTTCCTCTGGCATTCAGGTTGTCATTCAGAAGTAATAGCGCCCCCCCCCCCCCCCCCCCCCAACACACAAAAAAAAATCTTTATGCTTCCTTTGACAGGATGGGTCCGTATTCATGTGATACACTGGACTGCAATAATTAGGTGTGCAACAGGATTTTTTTTTTTTTGGGGGGGTCAGGTTAGGAGTGCGCGCGCGCACGTTTAAAGTGAGAATTATCCCTGCTTCTAGAGTGAGCAAGCAACGATGAGTATATGCATGCATGTGATGTAGGGCGCGGCCCTTGGTTTTCCTTATCAAGCAGCACAGACAGGGAAACAAAAATTCTAAACATTCCCTGATCCATGATGATGATTTGTACGTATAGTAGTACCTACCTTGACAGGTACTGCAGGCGCCATGTCTTGTAGTATCCCTCATCGACTGTTGTGAAGAATGATTCACGCAATATACGGAGTATATGACGATCCAAACACTGCCAATTAGCATGCTTATATATAACCTTCATTCCAGTAAATGCATGTACTGGTTGTTGCGTCAATGTTCCAAGCCGCTGTGAGCTTAATTATTTTCTTTTGTGCATCTATCGATCGATGAAGGGGCCGGGGTAAAGTCATACTCTCGGACAGCAGACTTTTTCATGAGCACAACTTGTATGTTGCATGCATTCAAACTGAGCATAATATGAACTGATGAAGCGTAATATAGCTTCTTTTGATCAGTAGCAGGATCTTGGTTGCTTGCTGGCCGGGTTAGCTGCCAATAAATAAATAGAATAATACAACGCACGTCGTCGTCGTCGACTGGTGCAGGCATACGATCGTGGTACGTAGCTGAGAAATGAGAGAAGAATCGATCATATCGAAGTATGCAATATTGCCGCAAGAGTGGACCTCCGATCCGCCTATTGACGACGAAGACGGATGGATATACATGCACAGCGCAGCGGGCTCGATGACTGTCGTTTGGTCGTGTCCTTCACCTTCTGTGTGTGGTCGTCTTCTTCCGCAGCTCCACGTGGGAATCTCTTTTTTTTTTTTTTTGAGAGAGAGAGAGAGACCCGTAGGAATCTCATGGACTGGATAGGCAGCCGCAGATGGGAAAGAAAGCCGAACGGAAGCCCACCCGCCCAGCCCAAGAGCAGATTAGGTTCGGCCCAGCTACGTGTCCAACTTGCGCAAGCTGCAAGCAAACGGGATCGCATCGGTCTCCTCTGGCGCTGTCCGTATAAATATAAATATTGCGACGCCCTGGGCTGGGCTGCCAACTGCAGATCGACATTCACCTAAAAAAAAACTGCAGATCGACGCCGCCGCCTCGCGAGATTAATTAATTGGAAGAGATCGTCCGATCGATGATGGCCTCCTCGGAGGTGATCAAGTCGTCGGAGGTGAAGAAGAAGAAGACGACGACGACGAAGGTGGTGCGGGTGAAGCAGGGTTACATCGACTACCTTTTGGCGAACCCTCCCAAGCCCTTCCGTGGCATCCCCAAGGAGATCCTCGACCGCAACAGCTCCAAGTCCAAGAATTGGGCCAACATGCGCGCACATATGGCCGATGCCACCGCCACCCTCGACAAGATTCGCCAAAAGGATGAGGACATCCTCGACCAGTACCGCCGCAAGGGCTACGCCGAGGAAGAGATCAAGATCACCGACCAAGATGACATCGAGGGATCCGAGGATAGTCTATTGTATAATTTGCATGGGTTGTGGGTGATCCATCCAGATATGTACAGGTTTCGGACAATGAACCGGATGCTACGTACTGTCGTCGAGTTTACTTCCTGTGCACTCGTGTTTATGTTTCCTTTTTCTCCACTAGTGAATGCTATCGTGTATGCAGCCTGTTTGCCTCGCTGTTTTGCATCAGTTATAATGTTCCAGTTATTTCTTCAGCAACCACTACAGTATTCGCAGTTATTTCTTCAGCAGCCGCTACAGTAAAACGGTTGCATCGCAGCGAAACGAACATGTTGTTCAGTTTATTTTTAATTAATCTGTGTATAAGCGATTAAGCGTGGAAAATTACACAATGCAAGGAAAACATTATTTATAGACATAACTAAACCTGAAAAGTGTGTGACTAAGGGCCTCTTTGGTAGGGATGTGGCTGTGCTGGCTTCAGCTATGGCTGTGGCTTCTCTGAAAAAACGGTTGTGTTGGCTTTGTCTGTGGTTGTGTCTAAAACATTTGACAAAACGGCTTTGCCAGCCGCTTCTCCTTATTTTTATGGACAAATATGTAAAGAAAAGAGCGTGATAGGGAAAAGAAGCCGGTGAAGCTACCATTTTGTGGCTTCATGCTTCATCTTATTTTTAGATACAACTTCCTTCTTTTTCTTTTTCTTTTAAAGAGAAGCACCTGAAGAAACACCTTTTTGGTTGGAAAACACGTGAAGCTATTGGAGAAGCCGTTAGAAAAGTCCTACCAAAGAGGTCCTAAATCGAAACACAGTCGACACACACAACAGTAGACAATAGTAAATTTCTCCCAGTAGGAGTGAAGTTGGGTTTTGTCTTAAACTTTGGCAAGTTTAGGGTGTGTTTGGTTGGGCTTTTTTTGGCTTTGGCTTTCCAAAAAAGCCAAAAGCTCAACCAAACGGGTTGACTGTCAAAAAAAGTCACAGCCAAAAGCAGCTTTTGTCTAGTTCATTTCTGAAAGCAGGTAGGAAGGTGCTTTTTTGGGCTTTGGCTTTCATAAGTATGAAGAAATTACCCATATACATACATACATACATACATACATACATACATACATACATACATACATACATACATACATATGTACACATATACATATAAATATTTATAATATGCATAAAATATTTATATATACATAAAATATTTATAATATTATTACATATAGTATTTGTAAAACATACATATACATTTAGATATATAGGTATAAATATTATATAAAAATATACATATTTATTTATAATATTTATATAGACATAAAATATTTATAATATATACATATATATGTATATGTACATATAATATTTATAAAACATACATATACATTATGTATGTATATATAAATATTATATACAAGTATGTACATTTATATACATATAAATATGTTATATATGTGTGTGTGTATATACATATATATACATGACATGTAGTCAGTTTCCAAAAAACCACAGCTGTTTTACCAAACGGCTTTTAACTTTCTCATAGCTTAAATCCCACAGCAGCTTTTTTCATAGCCCACAGCCCACAGCAGCTTTTTTAACAGCCACAGCCCAACCAAACACACCCAACTGATGCATATATTTGTATACAGAGACGACTCTAACAGATTGAAGGACTCCTTCTGGCTCGCCTTCTATTGAAGTACCAAGGCTTACATCTCATCAACCTCTGTAGGCTGCCATCTGAATATCTGATCTGTTAAGAACATGCCTAGTGATAGTTCAGTATTGTGTGAGGTCATCCTCATCCACGTTGGCTTCATCAAGTGCGAACAAATCAAGCATCAGTATCATGTACTTGTCTGGCGAAACATCAAAGGCTGCACCCCAAATCATCAACCCGACAACAATATTGGCACGAGCAGGTCACGGACATTTGCAGCTTAACTTGTGTGGTGGCGAGGCCCGTGCACGACCATGGATGTGCTTCAAGCCTGAAGTCCCGTGTCGGACGAGGACGACGATTCGGTGATCGACAGAGGTCCTAGCTAGGAGGAAGCGCCGTCGTTGCCCCTGCCTGCCTGGCCGGTGTACGTTCATGAGCAAGTTGGGCGGCCGGACGGTGCGTTATCTTGCGTTCCGGTTCAAGTGCATCGATCGAACGTGCATGGAGGAAATCACGGAGGCCAGGCCATCGTAGATTGTACAGCTTGTTGTCACGTAGGAATCTCTCATTGTTAACCAACCAATGTACACGAGAGAATCATGGAGAATTGTTGCCGTAGGTTGTTGTATGTTGTAACAGATGTAATCTAGATAGAGGTAGTTATAGATTTGGCAACAAACTCCCCAATGATTATCTCTTTCTTGTATGCCACGCCGACGGCTGTTGTCGCCTCTATATTAACAGAGATGCGGCCCCGAAAGGGGTTCAACGCTTCCAAGCACCTCTGAATTTCCACATGGTAATCAGAGCCACCACAAACCACCACTAGATCAATCTCCTTCGATGGCAAGTTCATCTACTCCCGTCGTCAATCCGCTCGTCGGCCATGTCATCTCCGAGAGGCTGGCCAAGTCGAACCATGCGATGTGGAAAGCGCAGGTTCTTGTAGTTGTGAGGGGCGCACGCCTGGAGGGCTACCTTACGGGCGCCACCAAGATCCCGGCGGCTACAAAGATCGTCAAGAAGGATGGCAAAGAGGAGGAAACTCCCAACCCTGCGCGCGATGAGTGGTGTGTCACCGATCAACAACTGCTAGCATTCCTCCTGTCTTCCATGACAAGGGATGTCCTGCCCCAAGTCTCCATGTGCAAGACTTCGGCAGAGATCTGGAGCGTGGTAGAAGGCATCTTCACCTCGCAAAGCCGGGCACACTCCATCAACACTAGGATCGCCCTGGCCACCAGCAGGAAAGGCGAACTCTCCATCACGGACTACGTGGGGAACATGCGGTCGCTCGCTGACGCCATGTCGACCGCGGGCAAGCCTATCGATGACGAGGAACTCATCTCGTACATCATCACGGGCCTCGATCAGGACTACAATCCTGTGGTGACAGCCATTCTTGCAAGAGTGGAGCCACCAACCATCGGCGAGGTCTACGCCCAGCTTCTGTCTTATGAACAGAGGCTGGCACTCCAGTACGGCGCCGACTCACATGCCTCGGCTAACCTGGCAAGCCGTGGGTGTGGGGGTCCTCGTGGCGGCAGCACCTACCGTGGTGCACACAATGGCGGCCGCGTCCCTCGCGGCCGTGGGCGCGCCGGCGGTGCCAACAGAATGCTGCCCCGAACAACTGTGGTGGCGATGGCAAGGCGCGCTGTCAGATCTGTGGCCGCAAGAAGCATCAAGCTGCAGACTGCTGGTATCGTTTTGATGATAGCTTTGTTCCTGATGAGAAGTATGCAGGTGCAGCCACGTCGTCCTACACCGACCCGTATTGGATCACTGATTCTGGCGCGACTGACCATGTCTCGGGGGAGCTGGACAAGCTGACGGTGCGAGATCGATACAAGGGCAATGATCAGGTCCACACTGCAAATAGGGCTGGTATGAAAATTACTCACATTGGTCATTCTATTGTGAAAACCCCTAGTCGTGATCTACATCTAAAGAATATTCTTTATGTTCCAAGTGCTAGCAAAAACCTTGCATCTGTTCACCGTCTCACCGTTGATAATTCTGCATCTATTGAGTATTTTCATGATTCTTTTGTTATCAAGGATCTAGCAACGAGGAGACCACTTCTTAAAGGGAGGTGCCACAATGGATTGTACCCCCTTCCTGATGCAAGTCCAATAAAGCAGGCCTATGGAGCTGTCAAACCGTCCTTTCAGAGGTGGCATAGTCGACTAGGACATCCCGCATCTCCTATTGTGGAGAAAGTCATTAGCAGTTTTTCCCTTCCATATTCCAGTTCAAATAAACAGTCTGTGTGTGATGCATGTCAACAGGCCAAGAGTCATCAGTTGCCATACTCTCGGTCTGATAGTGTTTCTAGTCATCCATTAGAACTTATTTATTCATATGTTTGGGGTGATGCACCATCCTCTGTCAATGGTTTTAAATATTATGTGAGTTTCGTTGATGACTATAGCAAATTTACATGAATTTATCTTCTTAAATTTAAATCCGAAGTGTTTCAAAAATTCCATGAATTTCAAGCCCTTGTTGAGCGTCGCTTCAATAGAAAAATCATAACCATGCAGACTGACTGGGGGGGGGGGGGGGGGGGGGGCGTGAATATCAAAAACTCCATTCCTTCTTTGCCAAAATGGGAATTACACATCATGTATCGTGTCCTCACACACACCAACAGAATGGGGCTGCTGAGAGGAAACATCGTCACATAGTAGAAGTTGGTCTATCACTTCTGGCACATGCTTCAATGCCCTTGAAATATTGGCAGATGCTTTTCTTTCTGCTGTTTTCCTCATCAATCGCATTCCTAGTCGTATCATTAATTTTGAGACACCTCTTGAACGTTTGTTTCAAGAAAAACTAGATTATAATTCTATGCGCATCTTTGGTTGTGCATGCTGGCCGCATCTAAGACCATACAATACACACAAGTTGCAATTCCGTTCCAAACAGTGTACGTTTCTAGGCTATAGTCGTTTCCATAAAGGATTCAAATGCCTAGATATATCTTCTGGCAGAGTTTACATTTCTCGTGATGTTACATTTGATGAAGATGTTTTTCCCTTTGCAAATCTTCATTCTAAAGCAGGTCGCTGTCTCCAATCTGAAATCCTTTTACTGCCCACACATCTTCTAAACCCATCCTCATTTACAGGGGTTGATCAGTTGAATGATGATGTGAATAATTCTCCTGCCTTGCCTACTAACAGTCATGAAGAAACTGTGGAGCTTTTGCATGAAGAAATCGCAACAAATAATGAGGAGAACGTCGACCATCCGACTGGCACTGAACACAATGCCGATTCGCCTGCGCACAGCTCTGACGCACCAGGCGAATTCCTCTCGGGATTGCAACGGCTGCCAGGGCCAGGTGCAACCACGGCCGCGGCTCCTCAGTCCCGCGACGACACGTGGCAAACGGCGGTGTCGCGAAGCGATCCCGCCCCGACAATCTCGGGCGCGCCTGCAGCAACCGACGGTGTGCAGGACACGCGTCAACCAGGCGATGGTGCGCCTTGTCCCGCACCTGCACCGCAGGCACCAGGGGCTGGATCTTCTACGGCGCCAAGATCTTCTGCGACGTCTACGACAGCGGGGGAACAAATGACAACCCGTACACGTCTACAAAGTGGTATTCGAAAAGAAAAGGTTTATCATGATGGTATTATTAAGTATACTAGTTCTCATGGCAAGTTCAGTTTTCTTACCGTTTCTGGTGAACCAAGTTGTTTAGAAGAAGCGTTAGGAGATGAAAATTGGAAACTTGCCATGGATGCTGAGTTTAGTGCCTTGCAACATAACAAAACTTGGCATCTAGTTCCTCCACAGAAGGGTCGTAATGTCATAGACTGCAAATGGGTATATAAGATAAAAAGAAAGCAAGATGGCAGTCTAGATAGATATAAAGCACGTTTAGTAGCCAAAGGTTTTAAACAAAGATATGGCATAGATTATGAGGATACATTCAGTCCTGTGGTAAAGGCAACTACAGAATTATTCTGTCTATTGCAGTATCCAGAGGTTGGACTCTTCGGTAACTTGATGTGCAAAATGCATTTCTTCATGGAATTCTTGAAGAAGAAGTGTACATGAGGCAGCCTCCAGGGTATGAAGATAAAACTTGTCCAAGTTATGTGTGTAAACTGGACAAAGCATTATATAGGTTAAAAACAAGCACCACGGGCATGGTATTCTTGGCTGAGTAGAAGTTGTGTTGATCTTGGCTTTCAAAGTTCAAAGCAGACACATCTTTATTCTTCTATAACAAGGGCAATATAACTATGTTATGCTTATTTATGTGGATGATATCATTGTAGTCAGCTCAAAGCCAGAAGCAGTTTCGGCATTACTCTAGGATCTTCAGAAGGATTTTGCCTTGAAAGACCTAGGTGACTTACATTACTTTCTTGGTATTGAGGTAAATAAATTCTCTAATGGAATTCTCTTGAACCAAGAAAAATATGCTAATGATTGTTGAGAAAGGTGAATATGGCAGATTGTAAACCAGTGAGCTCGCCATTGTCGACTAGTGAAAAAGTGTCTGTTCATGAAGGATCACCTCTTGGACCTAATGATGCAACTCAATATCGCAGTGTTGTAGGTGCTTTGCAATATCTTACATTGACAAGACCTGACATTGCCTTTCCAGTCAACAAAGTCTGTCAATTTCTTCATGCTCCTACTACATTGCATTGGACTGCAGTTAAACGAATATTAAGATATCTCAAGTCTAGCACCAAGTTGGGACTGAAAATTGGTAGATCAAGGTCTCTACTTGTGAGTGCTTATTCGGATGCAGATTGGGCAGGCTGCATGGATGACAGGAGATCAACAGGAGGCTTCGCTGTGTTCTTGGGAGGCAATCTAGTCTCTTGGAATGCCAAGAAACAAGCCACTATTTCAAGATCAAGTACTGAGTCAGAATATAAGGCTCTTGCAAATGCTACAGCGGAAATCATGTGGATGCAATCTCTGTTAAAGGAAATTCGAGTTGATAGTCCTCCCATCGCAAAAAATTGGTGTGACAATATGGGTGCTAAATACCTTGCATCTAATCCGGTGTTCCATG
>RWGY01000399.1:0-17538 GCA_007726485.1 Eragrostis curvula
TGGGAAAACACATAAAAACTTGTGTTTACTTGCAAACGAAGCAAATCGGGCTGTTCTGGGGCCGTTCGGGACCCGTTCGGTGAAGTCCATGTTCTTTCGGTCAAAACGACGCGGGGAGTGGTCTTTTTCGCTTGTTATGATGTGTTTGATGTAATTGAATAGTTTCTATGGGAAACACATAAAAACTTGTGTTTACTTGCAAACGAAGCAAACCGGGCTTTTCTAGGGCCGTTCAGGACCCGTTCGGTGAAGTCCATGTTCTTTCGGTCAAAACGACGCGAGGAGTGGTCTTTTTCGCTTGTTATGATGTGTTTGATGTAATTGATTTGTTTCCATGGGAAAACACATAAAACTTGTGTTTACTTGCAAACGAAGCAAACTGGGCTGTCGGGGTCGTTCGGGACCCGTTTCGGTGAAGTCCATGTTCTATCGGTCAAAACGATGCGGGGAGTGGTCTTTTTCCCTTGTTTTCATGTGTGTGATGTAATTGAATGGTTTCCATGGGAAAACACATAAAAAATTGTGTTTACTTTCAAACGAAGCAAGTCGGGCTGTTCTGGGGCCGTTCGGGACCCGTTCGGTGAAGTCCATGTTCTTTTGGTCAAAACGACGCGGGGAGTGGTCTTTTTCGCTTGTTATGATGTGTTTGATGTAATTGAATAATTTCTATGGGAAACACATAAAAACTTGTGTTTACTTGCAAACGAAGCGAACCGGGCTTTTCTAGGGCCGTTCAGGACCCGTTCGGTGAAGTCCATGTTCTTTCGGTCAAAACGACGCGAGGAGTGGTCTTTTTCGCTTGTTATGATGTGTTTGATGTAATTGATTTGTTTCCATGGGAAAACACATAAAACTTGTGTTTACTTGCAAACGAAGCAAACTGGGCTGTTCAGGGGTCGTTCGGGACCCGTTTCGGTGAAGTCCATGTTCTATCGGTCAAAACGATGCGGGGAGTGGTCTTTTTCCCTTGTTTTCATGTGTGTGATGTAATTGAATGGTTTCCATGGGAAAACACAAAAAAATTTGTGTTTACTTTCAAACGAAGCAAAGTCGGGCTGTTCTGGGGCCGTTCGGGACCCGTTCGGTGAAGTCCATGTTCTTTTGGTCAAAACGACGCGGGGAGTGGTCTTTTTCGCTTGTTATGATGTGTTTGATGTAATTGAATAATTTCTATGGGAAACACATAAAAACTTGTGTTTACTTGCAAACGAAGCGAACCGGGCTTTTCTAGGGCCGTTCAGGACCCGTTCGGTGAAGTCCATGTTCTTTCTGTCAAAACGACGCGAGGAGTGGTCTTTTTCGCTTGTTATGATGTGTTTGATGTAATTGATTTGTTTCCATGGGAAAACACATAAAACTTGTGTTTACTTGCAAACGAAGCAAACTAGGGCTGTTCAGGGGTCGTTCGGGACCCGTTTCGGTGAAGTCCATGTTCTATCGGTCAAAACGACGCGGGGAGTGGTCTTTTTCCCTTGTTTTCATGTGTGTGATGTAATTGAATGGTTTCCATGGGAAAACACATAAAAAATTTGTGTTTACTTTCAAACGAAGCAAATCGGGCTGTTCTGGGGCCGTTCGGGACCCGTTCGGTGAAGTCCATGTTCTTTTGGTCAAAACGACGCGGGGAGTGGTCTTTTTCGCTTGCTATGATGTGTTTGATGTAATTGAATAATTTCTATGGGAAACACATAAAAACTTGTGTTTACTTGCAAACGAAGCGAACCGGGCTTTTCTAGGGCCGTTCAGGACCCGTTCGGTGAAGTCCATGTTCTTTCTGTCAAAACGACGCGAGGAGTGGTCTTTTTCGCTTGTTATGATGTGTTTGATGTAATTGATTTGTTTCCATGGGAAAAAACATAAAACTTGTGTTTACTTGCAAACGAAGCAAACTAGGCTGTTCAGGGGTCGTTCGGGACCCGTTTCGGTGAAGTCTATGTTCTATCGGTCAAAACGACGCGGGGAGTGGTCTTTTTCCCTTGTTTTCATGTGTGTGATGTAATTGAATGGTTTCCATGGGAAAACACATAAAAAATTGTGTTTACTTTCAAACGAAGCAAATCGGGCTGTTCTGGGGCCGTTCGGGACCCGTTCGGTGAAGTCCATGTTCTTTTGGTCAAAACGACGCGGGGAGTGGTCTTTTTCGCTTGTTATGATGTGTTTGATGTAATTGAATAATTTCTATGGGAAACACATAAAAACTTGTGTTTACTTGCAAACGAAGCGAACCGGGCTTTTCTAGGGCCGTTCAGGACCCGTTCGGTGAAGTCCATGTTCTTTCGGTCAAAACGACGCGAGGAGTGGTCTTTTTCGCTTGTTATGATGTGTTTGATGTAATTGATTTGTTTCCATGGGAAAACACATAAAAACTTGTGTTTACTTGCAAACGAAGCAAACTGGGCTGTTCAGGGGTCGTTCGGGACCCGTTTCGGTGAAGTCCATGTTCTATCGGTCAAAACGATGCGGGGAGTGGTCTTTTTCCCTTGTTTTCATGTGTGTGATGTAATTGAATGGTTTCCATGGGAAAACACAAAAAAATTGTGTTTACTTTCAAACGAAGCAAATCGGGCTGTTCTGGGGCCGTTCGGGACCCGTTCGGTGAAGTCCATGTTCTTTTGGTCAAAACGACGCGGGGAGTGGTCTTTTTCGCTTGCTATGATGTGTTTGATGTAATTGAATAATTTCTATGGGAAACACATAAAAACTTGTGTTTACTTGCAAAAGAAGCGAACCGGGCTTTTCTAGGGCCGTTCAGGACCCGTTCGGTGAAGTCCATGTTCTTTCTGTCAAAACGACGCGAGGAGTGGTCTTTTTCGCTTGTTATGATGTGTTTGATGTAATTGATTTGTTTCCATGGGAAAAAACATAAAACTTGTGTTTACTTGCAAACGAAGCAAACTAGGCTGTTCAGGGGTCGTTCGGGACCCGTTTCGGTGAAGTCTATGTTCTATCGGTCAAAACGACGCGGGGAGTGGTCTTTTTCCCTTGTTTTCATGTGTGTGATGTAATTGAATGGTTTCCATGGGAAAACACATAAAAATTTGTGTTTACTTTCAAACGAAGCAAATCGGGCTGTTCTGGGGCCGTTCGGGACCCGTTCGGTGAAGTCCATGTTCTTTTGGTCAAAACGACGCGGGGAGTGGTCTTTTTCGCTTGCTATGATGTGTTTGATGTAATTGAATAATTTCTATGGGAAACACATAAAAACTTGTGTTTACTTGCAAACGAAGCGAACCGGGCTTTTCTAGGGCCGTTCAGGACCCGTTCGGTGAAGTCCATGTTCTTTCGGTCAAAACGACGCGAGGAGTGGTCTTTTTCGCTTGTTATGATGTGTTTGATGTAATTGATTTGTTTCCATGGGAAAACACATAAAACTTGTGTTTACTTGCAAACGAAGCAAACTGGGCTTTCAGGGGTCGTTCGGGACCCGTTTCGGTGAAGTCCATGTTCTATCGGTCAAAACGACGCGGGGAGTGGTCTTTTTCCCTTGTTTTCATGTGTGTGATGTAATTGAATGGTTTCCATGGGAAAACACAAAAAAATTGTGTTTACTTTCAAACGAAGCAAATCGGGCTGTTCTGGGGCCGTTCGGGACCCGTTCGGTGAAGTCCATGTTCTTTTGGTCAAAACGACGCGGGGAGTGGTCTTTTTCGCTTGTTATGATGTGTTTGATGTAATTGAATAATTTCTATGGGAAACACATAAAAACTTGTGTTTACTTGCAAACGAAGCGAACCGGGCTTTTCTAGGGCCGTTCAGGACCCGTTCGGTGAAGTCCATGTTCTTTCGGTCAAAACGACGCGAGGAGTGGTCTTTTTCGCTTGTTATGATGTGTTTGATGTAATTGATTTGTTTCCATGGGAAAACACATAAAAACTTGTGTTTACTTGCAAACGAAGCAAACTGGGCTGTTCAGGGGTCGTTCGGGACCCGTTTCGGTGAAGTCCATGTTCTATCGGTCAAAACGATGCGGGGAGTGGTCTTTTTCCCTTGTTTTCATGTGTGTGATGTAATTGAATGGTTTCCATGGGAAAACACAAAAAAATTGTGTTTACTTTCAAACGAAGCAAATCGGGCTGTTCTGGGGCCGTTCGGGACCCGTTCGGTGAAGTCCATGTTCTTTTGGTCAAAACGACGCGGGGAGTGGTCTTTTTCGCTTGCTATGATGTGTTTGATGTAATTGAATAATTTCTATGGGAAACACATAAAAACTTGTGTTTACTTGCAAAAGAAGCGAACCGGGCTTTTCTAGGGCCGTTCAGGACCCGTTCGGTGAAGTCCATGTTCTTTCTGTCAAAACGACGCGAGGAGTGGTCTTTTTCGCTTGTTATGATGTGTTTGATGTAATTGATTTGTTTCCATGGGAAAAAACATAAAACTTGTGTTTACTTGCAAACGAAGCAAACTAGGCTGTTCAGGGGTCGTTCGGGACCCGTTTCGGTGAAGTCTATGTTCTATCGGTCAAAACGACGCGGGGAGTGGTCTTTTTCCCTTGTTTTCATGTGTGTGATGTAATTGAATGGTTTCCATGGGAAAACACATAAAAAATTTGTGTTTATTTGCAAACGAAGCAAATCGGGCTGTTCTCGGGCCGTTCGGGACCCGTTCGGTGAATTTCATGTTCTTTCGGTCAAAACGACGCGGGGAGTGGTATTTTTCGCTTGTTATGATGTATTTGATGTAATTGAATGGTTTCTATGGGAAAACACATAAAAACTTGTGTTTACTTGCAAACGAAGCAAACCGGGCTTTTCTAGGGCCGTTCGGGACCCGTTCGGTGAAGTCCATGTTCTTTCGGTCAAAACGACGCGAGGAGTGGTCTTTTTGGCTTGTTATGATGTGTTTGATGTAATTGATTTGTTTCCATGGGAAAACACCTAAAAACTTGTGTTTACTTGCAAACGAAGCAAACTGGGCTCTGGGGTCGTCCGGGACCCGTTTCGGTGAAGTCCATGTTCTATCGGTCAAAACGACGCGGGGAGTGGTCTTTTTCGCTTGTTATGATGTGTTTGATGTAATTGAATAATTTCTATGGGAAACACATAAAAACTTGTGTTTACTTGCAAACGAAGCGAACCGGGCTTTTCTAGGGCCGTTCAGGACCCGTTCGGTGAAGTCCATGTTCTTTCGGTCAAAACGACGCGAGGAGTGGTCTTTTTCGCTTGTTATGATGTGTTTGATGTAATTGATTTGTTTCCATGGGAAAACACATAAAAACTTGTGTTTACTTGCAAACGAAGCAAACTGGGCTGTTCAGGGGTCGTTCGGGACCCGTTTCGGTGAAGTCCATGTTCTATCGGTCAAAACGATGCGGGGAGTGGTCTTTTTCCCTTGTTTTCATGTGTGTGATGTAATTGAATGGTTTCCATGGGAAAACACAAAAAAAATTGTGTTTACTTTCAAACGAAGCAAATCGGGCTGTTCTGGGGCCGTTCGGGACCCGTTCGGTGAAGTCCATGTTCTTTTGGTCAAAACGACGCGGGGAGTGGTCTTTTTCGCTTGCTATGATGTGTTTGATGTAATTGAATAATTTCTATGGGAAACACATAAAAACTTGTGTTTACTTGCAAAAGAAGCGAACCGGGCTTTTCTAGGGCCGTTCAGGACCCGTTCGGTGAAGTCCATGTTCTTTCTGTCAAAACGACGCGAGGAGTGGTCTTTTTCGCTTGTTATGATGTGTTTGATGTAATTGATTTGTTTCCATGGGAAAAAACATAAAACTTGTGTTTACTTGCAAACGAAGCAAACTAGGCTGTTCAGGGGTCGTTCGGGACCCGTTTCGGTGAAGTCTATGTTCTATCGGTCAAAACGACGCGGGGAGTGGTCTTTTTCCCTTGTTTTCATGTGTGTGATGTAATTGAATGGTTTCCATGGGAAAACACATAAAAAATTTGTGTTTATTTGCAAACGAAGCAAATCGGGCTGTTCTCGGGCCGTTCGGGACCCGTTCGGTGAATTTCATGTTCTTTCGGTCAAAACGACGCGGGGAGTGGTATTTTTCGCTTGTTATGATGTATTTGATGTAATTGAATGGTTTCTATGGGAAACACATAAAAACTTGTGTTTACTTGCAAACGAAGCAAACCGGGCTTTTCTAGGGCCGTTCGGGACCCGTTCGGTGAAGTCCATGTTCTTTCGGTCAAAACGACGCGAGGAGTGGTCTTTTTGGCTTGTTATGATGTGTTTGATGTAATTGATTTGTTTCCATGGGAAAACACCTAAAAACTTGTGTTTACTTGCAAACGAAGCAAACTGGGCTCTGGGGTCGTCCGGGACCCGTTTCGGTGAAGTCCATGTTCTATCGGTCAAAACGACGCGGGGAGTGGTCTTTTTCGCTTGTTATGATGTGTTTGATGTAATTGAATAATTTCTATGGGAAACACATAAAAACTTGTGTTTACTTGCAAACGAAGCGAACCGGGCTTTTCTAGGGCCGTTCAGGACCCGTTCGGTGAAGTCCATGTTCTTTCGGTCAAAACGACGCGAGGAGTGGTCTTTTTCGCTTGTTATGATGTGTTTGATGTAATTGATTTGTTTCCATGGGAAAACACATAAAAACTTGTGTTTACTTGCAAACGAAGCAAACTGGGCTGTCAGGGGTCGTTCGGGACCCGTTTCGGTGAAGTCCATGTTCTATCGGTCAAAACGATGCGGGGAGTGGTCTTTTTCCCTTGTTTTCATGTGTGTGATGTAATTGAATGGTTTCCATGGGAAAACACAAAAAAATTGTGTTTACTTTCAAACGAAGCAAATCGGGCTGTTCTGGGGCCGTTCGGGACCCGTTCGGTGAAGTCCATGTTCTTTTGGTCAAAACGACGCGGGGAGTGGTCTTTTTCGCTTGCTATGATGTGTTTGATGTAATTGAATAATTTCTATGGGAAACACATAAAAACTTGTGTTTACTTGCAAAAGAAGCGAACCGGGCTTTTCTAGGGCCGTTCAGGACCCGTTCGGTGAAGTCCATGTTCTTTCGGTCAAAACGACGCGAGGAGTGGTCTTTTTCGCTTGTTATGATGTGTTTGATGTAATTGATTTGTTTCCATGGGAAAACACATAAAAACTTGTGTTTACTTGCAAACGAAGCAAACTGGGCTGTCAGGGGTCGTTCGGGACCCGTTTCGGTGAAGTCCATGTTCTATCGGTCAAAACGATGCGGGGAGTGGTCTTTTTCCCTTGTTTTCATGTGTGTGATGTAATTGAATGGTTTCCATGGGAAAACACAAAAAAATTGTGTTTACTTTCAAACGAAGCAAATCGGGCTGTTCTGGGGCCGTTCGGGACCCGTTCGGTGAAGTCCATGTTCTTTTGGTCAAAACGACGCGGGGAGTGGTCTTTTTCGCTTGCTATGATGTGTTTGATGTAATTGAATAATTTCTATGGGAAACACATAAAAACTTGTGTTTACTTGCAAAAGAAGCGAACCGGGCTTTTCTAGGGCCGTTCAGGACCCGTTCGGTGAAGTCCATGTTCTTTCTGTCAAAACGACGCGAGGAGTGGTCTTTTTCGCTTGTTATGATGTGTTTGATGTAATTGATTTGTTTCCATGGGAAAAAACATAAAACTTGTGTTTACTTGCAAACGAAGCAAACTAGGCTGTTCAGGGGTCGTTCGGGACCCGTTTCGGTGAAGTCTATGTTCTATCGGTCAAAACGACGCGGGGAGTGGTCTTTTTCCCTTGTTTTCATGTGTGTGATGTAATTGAATGGTTTCCATGGGAAAACACATAAAAAATTTGTGTTTATTTGCAAACGAAGCAAATCGGGCTGTTCTCGGGCCGTTCGGGACCCGTTCGGTGAATTTCATGTTCTTTCGGTCAAAACGACGCGGGGAGTGGTATTTTTCGCTTGTTATGATGTATTTGATGTAATTGAATGGTTTCTATGGGAAAACACATAAAAACTTGTGTTTACTTGCAAACGAAGCAAACCGGGCTTTTCTAGGGCCGTTCGGACCCGTTCGGTGAAGTCCATGTTCTTTCGGTCAAAACGACGCGAGGAGTGGTCTTTTTGGCTTGTTATGATGTGTTTGATGTAATTGATTTGTTTCCATGGGAAAACACCTAAAAACTTGTGTTTACTTGCAAACGAAGCAAACTGGGCTCTGGGGTCGTCCGGGACCCGTTTCGGTGAAGTCCATGTTCTATCGGTCAAAACGACGCGGGGAGTGGTCTTTTTCGCTTGTTATGATGTGTTTGATGTAATTGAATAATTTCTATGGGAAACACATAAAAACTTGTGTTTACTTGCAAACGAAGCGAACCGGGCTTTTCTAGGGCCGTTCAGGACCCGTTCGGTGAAGTCCATGTTCTTTCGGTCAAAACGACGCGAGGAGTGGTCTTTTTCGCTTGTTATGATGTGTTTGATGTAATTGATTTGTTTCCATGGGAAAACACATAAAAACTTGTGTTTACTTGCAAACGAAGCAAACTGGGCTGTCCAGGGGTTGTTCGGGGCCCGTTTCGGTGAAGTCCATGTTCTATCGGTCAAAACGATGCGGGGAGTGGTCTTTTTCCCTTGTTTTCATGTGTGTGATGTAATTGAATGGTTTCCATGGGAAAACACAAAAAAAATTGTGTTTACTTTCAAACGAAGCAAATCGGGCTGTTCTGGGGCCGTTCGGGACCCGTTCGGTGAAGTCCATGTTCTTTTGGTCAAAACGACGCGGGGAGTGGTCTTTTTCGCTTGTTATGATGTGTTTGATGTAATTGAATAATTTCTATGGGAAACACATAAAAACTTGTGTTTACTTGCAAACGAAGCGAACCGGGCTTTTCTAGGGCCGTTCAGGACCCGTTCGGTGAAGTCCATGTTCTTTCGGTCAAAACGACGCGAGGAGTGGTCTTTTTCGCTTGTTATGATGTGTTTGATGTAATTGATTTGTTTCCATGGGAAAACACATAAAAACTTGTGTTTACTTGCAAACGAAGCAAACTGGGCTGTTCAGGGGTCGTTCGGGACCCGTTTCGGTGAAGTCCATGTTCTATCGGTCAAAACGATGCGGGGAGTGGTCTTTTTCCCTTGTTTTCATGTGTGTGATGTAATTGAATGGTTTCCATGGGAAAACACAAAAAAATTGTGTTTACTTTCAAACGAAGCAAATCGGGCTGTTCTGGGGCCGTTCGGGACCCGTTCGGTGAAGTCCATGTTCTTTTGGTCAAAACGACGCGGGGAGTGGTCTTTTTCGCTTGCTATGATGTGTTTGATGTAATTGAATAATTTCTATGGGAAACACATAAAAACTTGTGTTTACTTGCAAACGAAGCGAACCGGGCTTTTCTAGGGCCGTTCAGGACCCGTTCGGTGAAGTCCATGTTCTTTCGGTCAAAACGACGCGAGGAGTGGTCTTTTTCGCTTGTTATGATGTGTTTGATGTAATTGATTTGTTTCCATGGGAAAAAACATAAAAACTTGTGTTTACTTGCAAACGAAGCAAACTAGGCTGTTCAGGGGTCGTTCGGGACCCGTTTCGGTGAAGTCTATGTTCTATCGGTCAAAACGATGCGGGGAGTGGTCTTTTTCCCTTGTTTTCATGTGTGTGATGTAATTGAATGGTTTCCATGGGAAAACACAAAAAAATTTGTGTTTACTTTCAAACGAAGCAAATCGGGCTGTTCTGGGGCCGTTCGGGACCCGTTCGGTGAAGTCCATGTTCTTTTGGTCAAAACGACGCGGGGAGTGGTCTTTTTCGCTTGCTATGATGTGTTTGATGTAATTGAATAATTTCTATGGGAAACACATAAAAACTTGTGTTTACTTGCAAAAGAAGCGAACCGGGCTTTTCTAGGGCCGTTCAGGACCCGTTCGGTGAAGTCCATGTTCTTTCTGTCAAAACGACGCGAGGAGTGGTCTTTTTCGCTTGTTATGATGTGTTTGATGTAATTGATTTGTTTCCATGGGAAAAAACATAAAACTTGTGTTTACTTGCAAACGAAGCAAACTAGGCTGTTCAGGGGTCGTTCGGGACCCGTTTCGGTGAAGTCTATGTTCTATCGGTCAAAACGACGCGGGGAGTGGTCTTTTTCCCTTGTTTTCATGTGTGTGATGTAATTGAATGGTTTCCATGGGAAAACACAAAAAAAATTGTGTTTACTTTCAAACGAAGCAAATCGGGCTGTTCTGGGGCCGTTCGGGACCCGTTCGGTGAAGTCCATGTTCTTTTGGTCAAAACGACGCGGGGAGTGGTCTTTTTCGCTTGTTATGATGTGTTTGATGTAATTGAATAATTTCTATGGGAAACACATAAAAACTTGTGTTTACTTGCAAACGAAGCGAACCGGGCTTTTCTAGGGCCGTTCAGGACCCGTTCGGTGAAGTCCATGTTCTTTCGGTCAAAACGACGCGAGGAGTGGTCTTTTTCGCTTGTTATGATGTGTTTGATGTAATTGATTTGTTTCCATGGGAAAACACATAAAACTTGTGTTTACTTGCAAACGAAGCAAACTGGGCTGTTCAGGGGTCGTTCGGGACCCGTTTCGGTGAAGTCCATGTTCTATCGGTCAAAACGATGCGGGGAGTGGTCTTTTTCCCTTGTTTTCATGTGTGTGATGTAATTGAATGGTTTCCATGGGAAAACACAAAAAAATTGTGTTTACTTTCAAACGAAGCAAATCGGGCTGTTCTGGGGCCGTTCGGGACCCGTTCGGTGAAGTCCATGTTCTTTTGGTCAAAACGACGCGGGGAGTGGTCTTTTTCGCTTGCTATGATGTGTTTGATGTAATTGAATAATTTCTATGGGAAACACATAAAAACTTGTGTTTACTTGCAAACGAAGCGAACCGGGCTTTTCTAGGGCCGTTCAGGACCCGTTCGGTGAAGTCCATGTTCTTTCGGTCAAAACGACGCGAGGAGTGGTCTTTTTCGCTTGTTATGATGTGTTTGATGTAATTGATTTGTTTCCATGGGAAAAAACATAAAACTTGTGTTTACTTGCAAACGAAGCAAACTAGGCTGTTCAGGGGTCGTTCGGGACCCGTTTCGGTGAAGTCTATGTTCTATCGGTCAAAACGACTGCGGGGAGTGGTCTTTTTCCCTTGTTTTCATGTGTGTGATGTAATTGAATGGTTTCCATGGGAAAACACAAAAAAATTGTGTTTACTTTCAAACGAAGCAAATCGGGCTGTTCTGGGGCCGTTCGGGACCCGTTCGGTGAAGTCCATGTTCTTTTGGTCAAAACGACGCGGGGAGTGGTCTTTTTCGCTTGCTATGATGTGTTTGATGTAATTGAATAATTTCTATGGGAAACACATAAAAACTTGTGTTTACTTGCAAAAGAAGCGAACCGGGCTTTTCTAGGGCCGTTCAGGACCCGTTCGGTGAAGTCCATGTTCTTTCGGTCAAAACGACGCGAGGAGTGGTCTTTTTCGCTTGTTATGATGTGTTTGATGTAATTGATTTGTTTCCATGGGAAAAAACATAAAACTTGTGTTTACTTGCAAACGAAGCAAACTAGGCTGTTCAGGGGTCGTTCGGGACCCGTTTCGGTGAAGTCTATGTTCTATCGGTCAAAACGACGCGGGGAGTGGTCTTTTTCCCTTGTTTTCATGTGTGTGATGTAATTGAATGGTTTCCATGGGAAAACACAAAAAAATTGTGTTTACTTTCAAACGAAGCAAATCGGGCTGTTCTGGGGCCGTTCGGGACCCGTTCGGTGAAGTCCATGTTCTTTTGGTCAAAACGACGCGGGGAGTGGTCTTTTTCGCTTGTTATGATGTGTTTGATGTAATTGAATAATTTCTATGGGAAACACATAAAAACTTGTGTTTACTTGCAAACGAAGCGAACCGGGCTTTTCTAGGGCCGTTCAGGACCCGTTCGGTGAAGTCCATGTTCTTTCGGTCAAAACGACGCGAGGAGTGGTCTTTTTCGCTTGTTATGATGTGTTTGATGTAATTGATTTGTTTCCATGGGAAAACACATAAAAACTTGTGTTTACTTGCAAACGAAGCAAACTGGGCTGTTCAGGGGTCGTTCGGGACCCGTTTCGGTGAAGTCCATGTTCTATCGGTCAAAACGATGCGGGGAGTGGTCTTTTTCCCTTGTTTTCATGTGTGTGATGTAATTGAATGGTTTCCATGGGAAAACACAAAAAAAATTGTGTTTACTTTCAAACGAAGCAAATCGGGCTGTTCTGGGGCCGTTCGGGACCCGTTCGGTGAAGTCCATGTTCTTTTGGTCAAAACGACGCGGGGAGTGGTCTTTTTCGCTTGCTATGATGTGTTTGATGTAATTGAATAATTTCTATGGGAAACACATAAAAACTTGTGTTTACTTGCAAACGAAGCGAACCGGGCTTTTCTAGGGCCGTTCAGGACCCGTTCGGTGAAGTCCATGTTCTTTCGGTCAAAACGACGCGAGGAGTGGTCTTTTTCGCTTGTTATGATGTGTTTGATGTAATTGATTTGTTTCCATGGGAAAAAACATAAAACTTGTGTTTACTTGCAAACGAAGCAAACTAGGGCTGTTCAGGGGTCGTTCGGGACCCGTTTCGGTGAAGTCCATGTTCTATCGGTCAAAACGACGCGGGGAGTGGTCTTTTTCCCTTGTTTTCATGTGTGTGATGTAATTGAATGGTTTCCATGGGAAAACACAAAAAAATTGTGTTTACTTTCAAACGAAGCAAATCGGGCTGTTCTGGGGCCGTTCGGGACCCGTTCGGTGAAGTCCATGTTCTTTGGTCAAAACGACGCGGGGAGTGGTCTTTTTCGCTTGTTATGATGTGTTTGATGTAATTGAATAATTTCTATGGGAAACACATAAAAACTTGTGTTTACTTGCAAACGAAGCGAACCGGGCTTTTCTAGGGCCGTTCAGGACCCGTTCGGTGAAGTCCATGTTCTTTCGGTCAAAACGACGCGAGGAGTGGTCTTTTTCGCTTGTTATGATGTGTTTGATGTAATTGATTTGTTTCCATGGGAAAACACATAAAAACTTGTGTTTACTTGCAAACGAAGCAAACTGGGCTGTTCAGGGGTCGTTCGGGACCCGTTTCGGTGAAGTCCATGTTCTATCGGTCAAAACGATGCGGGGAGTGGTCTTTTTCCCTTGTTTTCATGTGTGTGATGTAATTGAATGGTTTCCATGGGAAAACACAAAAAAAATTGTGTTTACTTTCAAACGAAGCAAATCGGGCTGTTCTGGGGCCGTTCGGGACCCGTTCGGTGAAGTCCATGTTCTTTTGGTCAAAACGACGCGGGGAGTGGTCTTTTTCGCTTGTTATGATGTGTTTGATGTAATTGAATAATTTCTATGGGAAACACATAAAAACTTGTGTTTACTTGCAAACGAAGCGAACCGGGCTTTTCTAGGGCCGTTCAGGACCCGTTCGGTGAAGTCCATGTTCTTTCGGTCAAAACGACGCGAGGAGTGGTCTTTTTCGCTTGTTATGATGTGTTTGATGTAATTGATTTGTTTCCATGGGAAAAAACATAAAACTTGTGTTTACTTGCAAACGAAGCAAACTGGGCTGTTCAGGGGTCGTTCGGGACCCGTTTCGGTGAAGTCCATGTTCTATCGGTCAAAACGACGCGGGGAGTGGTCTTTTTCCCTTGTTTTCATGTGTGTGATGTAATTGAATGGTTTCCATGGGAAAACACAAAAAAATTGTGTTTACTTTCAAACGAAGCAAATCGGGCTGTTCTGGGGCCGTTCGGGACCCGTTCGGTGAAGTCCATGTTCTTTTGGTCAAAACGACGCGGGGAGTGGTCTTTTTCGCTTGTTATGATGTGTTTGATGTAATTGAATAATTTCTATGGAAAACACATAAAAACTTGTGTTTACTTGCAAACGAAGCAAACCGGGCTTTTCTAGGGCCGTTCAGGACCCGTTCGGTGAAGTCCATGTTCTTTCGGTCAAAACGACGCGAGGAGTGGTCTTTTTCGCTTGTTATGATGTGTTTGATGTAATTGATTTGTTTCCATGGGAAAACACATAAAAACTTGTGTTTACTTGCAAACGAAGCAAACTGGGCTGTTCAGGGGTCGTTCGGGACCCGTTTCGGTGAAGTCCATGTTCTATCGGTCAAAACGATGCGGGGAGTGGTCTTTTTCCCTTGTTTTCATGTGTGTGATGTAATTGAATGGTTTCCATGGGAAAACACAAAAAAATTGTGTTTACTTTCAAACGAAGCAAATCGGGCTGTTCTGGGGCCGTTCGGGACCCGTTCGGTGAAGTCCATGTTCTTTTGGTCAAAACGACGCGGGGAGTGGTCTTTTTCGCTTGCTATGATGTGTTTGATGTAATTGAATAATTTCTATGGGAAACACATAAAAACTTGTGTTTACTTGCAAAAGAAGCGAACCGGGCTTTTCTAGGGCCGTTCAGGACCCGTTCGGTGAAGTCCATGTTCTTTCTGTCAAAACGACGCGAGGAGTGGTCTTTTTCGCTTGTTATGATGTGTTTGATGTAATTGATTTGTTTCCATGGGAAAAAACATAAAACTTGTGTTTACTTGCAAACGAAGCAAACTAGGCTGTTCAGGGGTCGTTCGGGACCCGTTTCGGTGAAGTCTATGTTCTATCGGTCAAAACGACGCGGGGAGTGGTCTTTTTCCCTTGTTTTCATGTGTGTGATGTAATTGAATGGTTTCCATGGGAAAACACAAAAAAAATTGTGTTTACTTTCAAACGAAGCAAATCGGGCTGTTCTGGGGCCGTTCGGGACCCGTTCGGTGAAGTCCATGTTCTTTTGGTCAAAACGACGCGGGGAGTGGTCTTTTTCGCTTGTTATGATGTGTTTGATGTAATTGAATAATTTCTATGGGAAACACATAAAAACTTGTGTTTACTTGCAAACGAAGCAAACCGGGCTTTTCTAGGGCCGTTCAGGACCCGTTCGGTGAAGTCCATGTTCTTTCGGTCAAAACGACGCGAGGAGTGGTCTTTTTCGCTTGTTATGATGTGTTTGATGTAATTGATTTGTTTCCATGGGAAAACACATAAAAACTTGTGTTTACTTGCAAACGAAGCAAACTGGGCTGTCAGGGGTCGTTCGGGACCCGTTTCGGTGAAGTCCATGTTCTATCGGTCAAAACGATGCGGGGAGTGGTCTTTTTCCCTTGTTTTCATGTGTGTGATGTAATTGAATGGTTTCCATGGGAAAACACAAAAAAATTTGTGTTTAATTTCAAACGAAGCAAATCGGGCTGTTCTGGGGCCGTTCGGGACCCGTTCGGTGAAGTCCATGTTCTTTTGGTCAAAACGACGCGGGGAGTGGTCTTTTTCGCTTGCTATGATGTATTGATGTAATTGAATAATTTCTATGGGAAACACATAAAAACTTGTGTTTACTTGCAAAGAAGCGAACCGGGCTTTTCTAGGGCCGTTCAGGACCCGTTCGGTGAAGTCCTGTTCTTTCGGTCAAAACGACGCGAGGAGTGGTCTTTTTCGCTTGTTATGATGTGTTTGATGTAATTGATTTGTTTCCATGGAAAACACATAAAACTTGTGTTTACTTGCAAACGAAGCAAACTAGGCTGTTCAGGGGTCGTTCGGGACCCGTTTCGGTGAAGTCCTATGTTCTATCGGTCAAAACGACGCGGGGAGTGGTCTTTTTCCCTTGTTTTCATGTGTGTGATGTAATTGAATGGTTTCCATGGGAAAACACAAAAAAAATTGTGTTTACTTTCAAACGAAGCAAATCGGGCTGTTCTGGGGCCGTTCGGGACCCGTTCGGTGAAGTCCATGTTCTTTTGGTCAAAACGACGCGGGGAGTGGTCTTTTTCGCTTGTTATGATGTGTTTGATGTAATTGAATAATTTCTATGGGAAACACATAAAAACTTGTGTTTACTTGCAAACGAAGCGAACCGGGCTTTTCTAGGGCCGTTCAGGACCCGTTCGGTGAAGTCCATGTTCTTTCGGTCAAAACGACGCGAGGAGTGGTCTTTTTCGCTTGTTATGATGTGTTTGATGTAATTGATTTGTTTCCATGGGAAAACACATAAAAACTTGTGTTTACTTGCAAACGAAGCAAACTGGGCTGTTCAGGGGTCGTTCGGGACCCGTTTCGGTGAAGTCCATGTTCTATCGGTCAAAACGATGCGGGGAGTGGTCTTTTTCCCTTGTTTTCATGTGTGTGATGTAATTGAATGGTTTCCATGGGAAAACACAAAAAAAATTGTGTTTACTTTCAAACGAAGCAAATCGGGCTGTTCTGGGGCCGTTCGGGACCCGTTCGGTGAAGTCCATGTTCTTTTGGTCAAAACGACGCGGGGAGTGGTCTTTTTCGCTTGTTATGATGTGTTTGATGTAATTGAATAATTTCTATGGGAAACACATAAAAACTTGTGTTTACTTGCAAACGAAGCGAACCGGGCTTTTCTAGGGCCGTTCAGGACCCGTTCGGTGAAGTCCATGTTCTTTCGGTCAAAACGACGCGAGGAGTGGTCTTTTTCGCTTGTTATGATGTGTTTGATGTAATTGATTTGTTTCCATGGGAAAACACATAAAACTTGTGTTTACTTGCAAACGAAGCAAACTGGGCTGTTCAGGGGTCGTTCGGGACCCGTTTCGGTGAAGTCCATGTTCTATCGGTCAAAACGATGCGGGGAGTGGTCTTTTTCCCTTGTTTTCATGTGTGTGATGTAATTGAATGGTTTCCATGGGAAAACACAAAAAAAATTTGTGTTTACTTTCAAACGAAGCAAATCGGGCTGTTCTGGGGCCGTTCGGGACCCGTTCGGTGAAGTCCATGTTCTTTTGGTCAAAACGACGCGGGGAGTGGTCTTTTTCGCTTGCTATGATGTGTTTGATGTAATTGAATAATTTCTATGGGAAACACATAAAAACTTGTGTTTACTTGCAAACGAAGCGAACCGGGCTTTTCTAGGGCCGTTCAGGACCCGTTCGGTGAAGTCCATGTTCTTTCTGTCAAAACGACGCGAGGAGTGGTCTTTTTCGCTTGTTATGATGTGTTTGATGTAATTGATTTGTTTCCATGGGAAAAAACATAAAACTTGTGTTTACTTGCAAACGAAGCAAACTGGCTGTTCAGGGGTCGTTCGGGACCCGTTTCGGTGAAGTCCATGTTCTATCGGTCAAAACGACGCGGGGAGTGGTCTTTTTCCCTTGTTTTCATGTGTGTGATGTAATTGAATGGTTTCCATGGGAAAACACAAAAAAATTGTGTTTACTTTCAAACGAAGCAAATCGGGCTGTTCTGGGGCCGTTCGGGACCCGTTCGGTGAAGTCCATGTTCTTTTGGTCAAAACGACGCGGGGAGTGGTCTTTTTCGCTTGCTATGATGTGTTTGATGTAATTGAATAATTTCTATGGGAAACACATAAAAACTTGTGTTTACTTGCAAAAGAAGCGAACCGGGCTTTTCTAGGGCCGTTCAGGACCCGTTCGGTGAAGTCCATGTTCTTTCGGTCAAAACGACGCGAGGAGTGGTCTTTTTCGCTTGTTATGATGTGTTTGATGTAATTGATTTGTTTCCATGGGAAAAAACATAAAACTTGTGTTTACTTGCAAACGAAGCAAACTAGGCTGTTCAGGGGTCGTTCGGGACCCGTTTCGGTGAAGTCTATGTTCTATCGGTCAAAACGA